>BQNB010115177.1:0-21611 GCA_026074375.1 Tanacetum coccineum
GTTTGATGCCCGTTTATATTGAATGATAATTTTTAGCTTATGCGATTTAACTTAACGATTACGATTTAAAAGGAAACGTGTACAATACTAAAAATAACTTATGAATTTATTGACGTCGTAAATGACTCTAAAACACAGGGTGTTATAACTATCACCACGACGGTCCGTGTGCTTCAAAATGCCACAAATGCAACAAATTTGGCCATTTTGCCCGTGACTGTAGGAGTGCGGGAAATGCCAACAATGCTAACAATCAGAGGGGCACTGGGTCAGGCCAGAAATCTACTTGCTTCGAGTGTGGAGTTCAAGGACACTTCAAGAGGGAATGTCCAAAGTTGAAGAACAACAAAAATCGTGGAAATCAAGTTGGTAATGACAGGGCTCCAGCCAAAGTGTATGCGGTGGGACATGCAGGGACAAACCCAGACTCCAACGTCGTGACGGGTACGTTCCTTCTCAACAACCGCTATGCTTCTATATTATTTGATACTGGTGCCGATAGGAGTTTTGTGTCTACTGCATTTAGTTCCCAAATTGATATCACGCCATCTACCTTAGATCACTATTATGATGTCGAACTAGCTGACGGGAGAATAATTAGGTTAAACACTATCCTTAGGGGTTGCACATTAAATCTCCTGAACCACCCATTCAACGTAAATTTAATTCCCGTAGAACTTGGTAGTTTCGACACTATAATTGGTATGGATTGGTTGGCGAAGTGCCAAGCCATCATTGTATGTGCCGAGAAGATTGTTCGCATCCCTCGGGGAAATGAGACACGATTGAACATCATCTCGTGCACCAAAACTCAAAAATATTTGCTAAAAGGATGTCCTATCTTTTTGGCACATGTTACTACAAAGGAGGTTAAAGACAAGTCGGAGAAGAAGCGACTTGAGGATGTACCAATAGTTCGAGATTTTCCTGAAGTATTTCCTGAGGACTTGCCAGGTCTTCCTCCGACTCGACAAGTGGAATTTCAAATCGATTTGATACCTGGTGCTGCACCCGTAGCTCGGGCGCCTTATTGATTGGCACTTTCTGAAATGAAAGAGTTATCGGAGCAACTAAAAGAACTATCTGACAAAGGCTTTATAAGACCTAGTTCCTCGCCCTGAGGAGCTCCGGTCTTGTTTGTCAAGAAGAAGGACGGATCGTTTCGAATGTGCATTGATTACCGGGAATTGAATAAAATGACGGTGAAGAACCGTTATCCGCTCCCAAGAATTGATGATTTATTTGATCAGCTTCAAGGGTCGAGTGTCTACTCGAAGATCGACCTAAGGTCGGGTTATCACCAACTGAGGGTTCGAGAAGAAGACATTCCGAAGACCGCTTTTAGAACCCGTTACGGCCATTATGAATTTCAAGTTATGCCGTTTGGTTTGACAAACGCACCTGCCGTATTCATGGACCTTATGAATCGGGTGTGCAAACCATATTTGGATAAATTTGTAATTGTCTTTATTGACGATATTCTAATATATTCTAACCACCCACTCTCATAAAATCACCAACCTAACCACCTCCCCCCCCCCCCCCCCCCCCCCCCCTCTAATGTTTCATTTCAAAATTTAGATTAAAATTACTAAACCTCGCTCTCCATGTCTGTAACTATTTATAGCACTCTTCTCAGTGTCTAGAGAGTCTCGTCTCTAGTATAAACGTCCACTAGCTACGTCGGCCCAGAGAGAGATAGATCACTCACGCTCTCGCTGTTTAAAGTGTTCCAGTGTGCCACCCTACCCATTTGATCGTTCCCTCTCTCTCGAGGTATATTAGTTATGACCACCTCCAGTGAGATCTCCACTCTCAGTAGTGCACATACTCATAGTGTGCGATCTTGAGTTTCATAATAATTTTGTGAGTGAGAGATAGAGTTGTGAGTGCGTAGTGAGGATTTGCGTGAGGTAATTGAGTTTATGATAAAGCTTTTTGGTGCGAGATGATTTATTTATGTGGCTTGATAGAGCTAGTGTTTTGGCTGCGTTTCAGTGTTGATATAAACCAAGAGAACCAGAGCTTGTTCTAGCTCATACTAATGTCAGTGGTGTGTGTGCTTTGTGCGCGAGAGATATAACTCAGCGTAAGTATACTTTACAGAGAGAGATAGATAGAGATCTGTGGGCAGTGGTGCGTGTCTGCTGCACTGCTCACTCCTCACTCAGAGTGATGATCGTCATCGCAAGTTTTTGATAAGAGTGTGTGTGTGTCTCCCTTCATGTGTGTCTCGCACTCTCTATTCCGCGTGTGTGTGTATATATAGAGGGGCCGCTCTCAGAGAGGACGCTTGCCGCTGAGATATAGAGTATATATAGTAGATAGTTATGTTGAGATTGTGTTCTGGATGAGGGCATGCGGGAGGACTACCCTCGAGTAAGGTGAGTGTAGAGAGCAACGCAGTCTGTCTGTATTGCTGATGTAAGAGAGTGATGATGGTGAGTGTCTCGTTGTAGCACGAGTCTCAGCTGTCGTGTCCGAGCAGGTAGGTGATTAGTTGGGGAGGCACTATCCGCGTGTATGACACACTAAGCGCACTCGCGCGAGCTGGTGAAGAGATGCGATGCGCGAGGAGAGATCAGGTAGTGGTGATTTCAGATGGATACACAGGTGCGGTTATTAGATGTTGAGAAAGATCAGATTGAAGATGGGTGATGGCAAGAGGGTGGCGTCGGTTGGTTGCTATGAGACGTTTGGTAGGTTGACTGGGATTATGAGATTGTTTCACTGGGCAAAGGCATCGTAGTTGCTAATGCTTTAAGCAGGAAGGTGATGAGATCAACCATTAGAGTTCGAGGCACTTATCATGACTATTGCTTGGATTTCTTAAAATATCTTGAATGCTCAGAATGAAGCACGAAAAACCAGAGAACATCAAGAACAATGATGTTGGATGAGTTGCTGAAAATGTAAGGATCTGAAGAAAGTTAGAAAGGAAAGTTTGGACCGCGTGCGGATGGAACTCTATGCTTCAATGGCAGGAGTTGGTTGCCATGTTATGGTGACTTGAGGACTGTGATTATGCACGAGTCCCACAAGTCAAATACTATATTCTTCCGGGTTCCGACAAGTTGTACCAATATGAAGATGCTATATTTGGTGGCCAATATGAAAGCCGACATCGCCACTTATATTAGCATGTGTTTGAACTTGCTAAGGTCAAGGCCGAACATCAAAGACCAGCAGGATTGTTGGTACAACCCAAGATACCTAAATGGAAGTGGGAAAACATCACTATGGATTTTGTCATGAAGCTTCCTAAGTCGTCGCAAGGCTACGACACTATTTGGGTGATCGTTAACCGACTCACTAAGTCTGAAATCTTCGTACCGATGAGAGAGACTGATCCTTTAGATAAACTTGCAAGTATGTACTAAAGGAGGTTGTCATGAGACATAGGAATACCTGTCTCATTCTTTGTGATAGCACCCGAGGTTCGCATCAAATTTCTGGAAGTCACTTCAGAATGCTTTGGGTACTAACTTGGATATGAGTACTGCGTATCATCCACAAATGGATGGATAAAGCGAGAGGACTATTCAAACTCTTGAGGATATGCTGCGTGCTTGTGGAATTGACTTTGGAAAGGGTTGGGTTAACCATTTGCCATTAGTCGAGTTCTATATAAAATTGCTATCACGCTAGCATCAAGGCCGTCAACATTGAAAGCACCTTTAATGTTCAAATAGTGTCATTCACTTGTTTGTTGGACCGAAGTTGGAGAAGCTCAAATCCTCGGTCCAGAATTAATTCAAGAGACGACTGAGAAAATTGTCCAAATCAAGCAAAGGATGCAAGCCGCTCGTGATCGACAGAAGAGTTACGCCGATCTAAAGCGTAAACCGATGGAATTCCAAGTCGGGGATAAAGTTATGCTTAAAGTTTTGCCTTGGAAAGGGGTCGTACGTTTTGGCAAATGGGGGAAGTTAAACCCTAGGTATGTTGGACCTTTCAAGGTGTTAGAAAAGGTTGGAGAGGTTGCTTACAAGCTCGAGCTTCCAGAAGAGCTAAGCAGGGTTCACAATACATTTCATGTATCCAATTTGAAGAAGTGTTATGCCGACGAACCGTTAGCCGTTCCGTTGGATGGACTTCATTTTGATGACAAGCTTCAGTTTGTCAAGGAACCCGTCGAGATCGTGGACCGTGAAGTTAAACGGTTGAAGCAAAGCCGCATCCCATTAGTCAAGGTTCGATGGAACTCCAAGTGAGGTCCTGAGTTTTAGGGTCATTAACGTCGTCAATAAATCCACAATGTATCTTTTGTATTGTACGTGTTGCTTTTAAATCGTAAACGTTAAGCTAAATCGCGTAAGCTAAAAAATTAGCGTTCAATGTAAACGGGCATCAAACAATTTAATGTTTACATCAAGCAAGTGTTAAGTAATTATTTTGATGGTAATTATTAACTTTGTTCATTGTATTTTTATTGGTTGCGTAAATTGATTTCGTTTCGCGATAAAATACGTTTAGGCATTCCCAGAACCACCAAACTTTTCTACGCTTCAACAAATACCCACATTTATACCCAATACATAAAAGTTACATAATAGTATCATAAATATCATACTATGGCCGGGTTTCTAGTGATAGACCAAGAAAATGTATCAAAAATTATCAACTTGCAAATGTACATACAATAACTATAACACCCCGTGTTCTCAAGTCATTGACGACGTCGATAAATCTATTACCCAAGTTAATAATTATTGTTCCACTTTGTTCATAAGAAAATATAAAAACAATTACATGGAATCTTGATACAAAATTACTCTCTTTATGTAATAGCTTTACTAGTAACTTCATATATGATATAAATACCTAGTTAATAGCAAAAAGCTTCTAGAGACCCTTTCCCCCCTCCTTTTCCTACGTCAACAAAAACATTTGGAGACATAGAGCACACAAAATATACAACTTGGTCTTGTACTTCATATTTTCATTAAAACCTAGCTAGTTATGTTTCCATGTTGACCATAAACTTCCTTAAGACCCTCTCATGTGTTTAAGACTAATTATTCTTTTTTTTTTTTTTTTTTTTTTTTTTTTATTTTTTTTTTTTTTTTTTTTTTTTTTTTTTTTTTTTTTTTTTTTTTTTTTTTTTTTTTTTTTTTATTTTTTTTTTTTTTTATTTTTTTGTTTTTTTTTTTTATACTTTTGACACCTTCGTATCATATATAATTGCATACACTTGATGTTAACATTCATTTTCACAACAAAACACTTATCATAAGATCTATAAACTCTCAATACATTTATTTGATAAAGCCACGGGCTCAATCCCCTTTATAATTATCCATAAAAATTTTTCTAAAACTATACAAAGCATCACACATCATTCCTATAGATATACTGAAGGTTTTTTGAAAGCCTTGGTTAACCATTTACAAGTGTTGAAGCAATAAATCAAGATTAGGGTTTATTTGATAAAATTAACAAAACCCTCTAGGTTTCATATTGTGAAGCGTTGGTTTGAGACTAAACAAGGTTTAGCACTTTATTTCTCATTATCATCATTCGTCATATGGTCATCTAAAAAACCTTATCTTTTCATTTCATGAGTTTTATGTAAATGATGGTTCTATATTAGAAAATTCACCATTCAGGACTTTGAACATGTAAAAGGGATTTTTACTTGTGATTATGCTTTTGTACACTTTTTCATATGATATTAGGTTGGTAATATTATGATATAATGGGGTTATAAGTGTTGTAACATGTTGGTTAAGTGTAAACATGTATATATACAAATTAGGGTTTCAAGGTTTACTTAAGAAAGTTATGATTAAAAGTATCATTATGGACTTGCTAACTTGGATATTTGGAAAGATATGAAACTAATGAAACTTTAATATATGTAATTCATATGAAATATGTAAGTTATAAAGGCTTGTGGTATTTATTAAGTTGAAAAGATAGAAAGTACGTTTATAAAAACAAAGTTATACAAATAAAAATCAAAAAGTCATTTAGGGGCTTTTTTGGTTGTGTACTATGATAGCCATATTATGACTATAAAGATAGTACCACTTCACGCGTTTCAAGTATGTATAGAACGCGAAAAACGGCTTAATAAACGAATAAAAAGATAGATAACAATACAAATTTACGTTAATTAAACGGGTTTATTTAATAACTTTATAAAAAGTATACAAAACAGAAGTTGATGTTTTTTAACTGATTTATACACATTTCTAGGATTCCAAAATGATAAGAATCATAATTTTTCAACTAAAAACGAAGAAGTTACTGATTACGCGAGTTTACGACAATAAATACTTTTATAAAAGTATTTTTATAAAAGTTACTATTCATGACAGAAACATATATTTTTTTTAAACCTCCTAATAAAAAAAGAACTTTCAATTACGAGAACGTGCTCGAAAGAATCGCTAAAAACAGAGCTATAACGAATAAAATACGACGTTTACGGGTTTTACGATAACTAAAACTATAAAAATAACTTTATAACTGGTGTGAACAGTAAAAAGTACTGTTCATCAGGGGACTAAAAATATGAAAATGTCAAATATTGATAACTCGTCTTAATACGAAAACGTGGACATAAGAAACGCAAGAAACGGACTTGAAACGCGAAAGTTACGCCAGTTTTACTACAACGGAAATTATAAACGTTTTAACTTATTAAACACAATTTTACCAAAACAATTAGATGGTGATTAGCTATATAGAATGATATATGGTAGTAGTTACCCAATGTGATTAAGTACTTACACGACCTTAAATTAAATAGGTTGCATCTGACGATTTAAGTGACGCATTATCTGTGATATACTTGACATACGCTCACTCAAGGTGAGTTCATAGCCCCACGTTTTACATGATTTTGATAACGTTTTGGGGTGAGAACATGTTTTACAATTGGACACAAGTGGATAAGTTTTACTTTATGATTACGTGTTGCCTAAGTAGCGATAACCCTAATTGAGCCCATTATCATGAACTGTCAATTGCTGAGTGTGAGCGCGAATGTTATAAATAGATCTATTGGGATTGACATCCCCGTTTGGGTGATTAGCTATCACCGGGAAACGAACGTATACCATGTCGGACATAGGATGTTGCGGTTAGAATTATCATTCAGGGCAATGTTAGGCCATTTATATGGTATTCATCTATGATGATAGATAGAGATATAGAGAGACTGTGTCTATTCATGAAGTAACATTCCATTATATGATGTACTGCCATGTTAGCAATATCCTAACAAGGGACAATCTGTGGTCTCACTATAAGAATTATCCAACTAAGAATTCACAAATTATTGTTGCCGTATTAAAGCACTGATTTTGGAGATCAGTAAGCCTAACGGTGCCAAGTATCATTGGTGATTTTGTTTCTGGTGATGTCATGCTCAACGCTCTGCTAGCCGTTACTTGTTTTGGGAATCTGTGTGTTGTGAATCAGTATTCTTTTGTAACTAAACTCTCACTCTGTCGAACTAGAGAGAGAGAAGCTTCAGACTATTTGTATCAAACATCTGTTAATCCAATGTATCTGTTTTAAAACGACTTTTTGGTCGTTCTACTTATATCGTGTGTTAATTTGATTAAAATGTAAAAACGCCCCGGACCTTATTCACGCTGCGACAATTTGGGGTGTGTACCTCGCTTTAGAGAGATTGGACCTATCATTCAACTGGATCTAGCTAAGTGGACAAGTGGTGATACTATAGTTGGGATAGCTCTCCAAATAGTAATTTATACTCATAGTATAATAGTTAACTAAAATATTGTTCTTCTAAGTTTTTTTTTGTGTTTGGATACGCTTCTGGATTAACTAGTTAATTGGATATTGCCAATGGTTTATTGATCGTGTTGACTAGCAGTGACCTAGAGATAATTCAACAAATAACGTTCTGATTCCATTGGATAGTTGGACAAGTGGACTACTAGTGTATAAATTGCCATTAAGCGGTAAGTGGGTAAAGTCTCTATGAGTCGGGTGTGTATACAAGCCCCCCTCTCCCCTCCCATTCTCGCACCTTCTCTCCCCCACCCTCCCACTAAGATATAAATATAATCAGCAAATAAGGATGCTTTATGTGGATGCTTTAATTGTGACAGAATTAATGTGTCTAGGTCTTAGGATGATGCAACGCCTAAGTATTAAGAATGATATGCACTCGAGAGAAGAATGTGTGTAGTACTTTAAACAAAACAACGTTCTAATCGGATTAAACGCAATGGTTAATACAGTTTTTTTTATAAGGTTATCGCACTTTTATCTTTTGTTAAATAGCTTTGTGGGTAACAGTTTCTTAAATTATTGTAAGTCACCAACGGAAAACCATGGCAGTCTCTTAGGCTGAAAACCCCTTTTCCTTGAATTAGGATTTAGACTGGACATAGGTTTAACTAGGCATTGAATAGAATAAAAAAGATTAGCTAACACGATCTTAATTCAATTGATATATTTAACACGAACATTGCATGACCACTACTTACATGCACCACCAACGTAAGTTCCCTCGCTTTAAGTTTGCTCTCTCACATGGTTGAGTCGGCAAAACATATTAAAATGATAAACAGAGAGAATCATATAAAAAAAACAACACAAGATACTACAAACACATCCAGAGAGAGTAACACAACTATTAACTTACACCGCCTAAAACCACCACACAATTCCCGCTCCCGTTATTCCTGCTAATCTTTTGTACTTTTTCGTCCGTTTTTTTTACGTTTTTGTTTGTTTCATCCGTTTTCTACGTTCTTCCATTGCTTTTTTTTATGTATTTAATCCACTCAGTACGTTTTTGACTTAATTTAGTTTTCATATACTTTTTGTCCGTTTTTGTACATTTTCATAGTTTTGTAATTTTTTTTTGTACGTTTTCTTACGTTATCATACGTTTTTGTTTGTTCTCTTTCGTTTTTGTCACTATTCTTACGTTTTTGTAAGAAAACGGACAAAAACGAACAAAAATGTACGAAAAAGTAGCAGAGTTACGTATCTGTGTGTGTTTGTGTGTGTGTGACTCACGTGTGTACCGCTCTCCGTATTGTAATGTGTGTATAAAAATGTCTGTAAAAATGTATATAATAATGTGTGTATAGAAACATGTTAAAAAATATGTGTCTAAAAACATGTATAAAATGTGTGTATAAATCCGTGTATACAAACGTGTATGTTAAATGTGTGTTACTCCCTCTCCCTGTGTATAAAAAATGTGTGTATAGAAAAAGGGTATAAAAACGTGTGTGTAAAAAACCTCGTCGTTTAAAAATTGTGTGTATAAAAGTGATGTGTTGTAAGTTTATGGTTTGTTTTTTTAATATGATGCAAGTTGTGTGTAACCTTGTCTCACACCTCTTTTATTTTGCCGACTCAACCAAAAAACAACACTTTAACGGGCAGTGTACCCGATCGGTAGTAGTTTCTTGGTAAGTAGGGTGTCGATCTCTGAGGCGAGGTTATTCTATCAATTTAATTAATATCTTGGTTAGCTATCTATGTTAATTATATTCTTATCTATGGTTAAACAGTATGCAGTCTAAATCCTAATTCTAATGGAAGGGGGGTTTTCAAGCCTAAGAGACTGGCATGGTTTTCTGTTGGTGACTAATTCAATTTTAAGAAACTGTTACACACACAAGCTAATTGACAAAAGTAAATGTTGCGATCGAACCTTATATAAGAAAACTGTATTAACCATTATTAATCCGATTAGAATTCGTTGGTTTGTTATTAAGTAAAATGATTTTCTTCTTCGAGGTGCATTTCATCTTAAGACTTAGGCTTATACTTCATCTTAGGACCGAGACACCGTTATTTTCGGTACAATCTAAAGCATCCGCTAAAGCATCCTTATTTGCTGATTTATATTATATTTTAGTGATTTAAGCAATGGTGATCTTGTTAAACCTAGATCATAGAGGACTTTACCCATCTTACAGCTTAATTGTCAATAGATACACTCGTAGTCCACGTGTCCAACTATCCGATGGACTTCAGACGTTATTTGTTGAATTATTAGGTCGTCCTGCCCTTGTCTAGTCAAACACGATCAATAAACCATTGGCAATATCCAATTAACTAGTTAAGCCTGAAGCGTATCCTAGACACAAACTTAGAAGAACAATATTTGTGTAACTATTATTCTAGGTGTATAAATTACTATATGGAGAGCTATCCCAGACTATAGATCCACTTGGCTTGCTTTTTATTTCTTTTTTAGTCCACTTAGCTAGATCGTCAGTTGAATGATAGGTCGATACAAAAGGGTAACACCCACAAATTGGGTTCGCAGCGGAATAAGGGTCCGGGGCGTTGTACTTTTAGATCAATTCTACATAAAAGATATATATAGAACGACCAAAACAGTCGTTTTAAAAAACTGATACATTGGATTTAAAGATGTTTGATACAAATTGTTGAGCTTTAATTGCTTCCATTGTTTTTTTACAAGATACTGATTCACAAACATGAGTTTCCCAAAACATATGCATTCATATCTTTAGCATGAAATACTTAACAAATCACCAATGTTAGACTTGGCCCTTATGCTTAATGATCTCCTGCTCTCCTCTCTATTTGCTTTAAAAAGTCACTCTCCTGAAAAACATTGCTTTAAAACGTCAACAATAATGTTGGTGAATTCATAGGTTTGATAAATCATATATTGTAGGACCACAAGATTTCCCAAGTGTATGATAATGCAACAGATGCAGACATCATATAAATGTAATTACGTTGCCCTAAGCTCATGACACTGAAGCTCGACATAAATGAATACCATATAAATGGCCTACATTGCCCGTGATGATGTTCTAACCCGCAACATCCTATGTTCGACATGGTATACGTTCGTTTGCCCAGTGATAGCTAATCACCCGAACGGGGATGTCAATCCCAATAGATCTATTCATAACATTCGCGCTCACAATCCAGTAACTGACAGTTCATGATAATGGGCTCAACTAGGGTTATCGCTACTTAGGCAACACGTAATCATAATATAAAACTTAACCACTTGTGTCCAATTATAAAACATTGCATGTTTCTCACCCCAAAAACTTGTAAAACAAATCATGTAAAACGTGGGGCTATGAACTCACCTTGAGTGAGCGAATATCAAGTATATCACAAATAATGCGTCACGCAAATCGTCAGATGCAACCTATTTAATTTAAGGTCGTATAAGTACTAATCACATTGGGTAACTACTACCATATATCATTCTATATAGCTAATCACCATCTAATTGTTTTGGTAAAATTGTGTTTAATAAGTTAAAACGTTTATAATTTCCGTTGTAGTAAAACTGGCGTAACTTTCGCGTTTCAAGTCCGTTTCTTGCGTTTCTTATGTCCACGTTTTCGTATTAAGACGAGTTATCAATATTTGACATTTTCATATTTTTAGTCCCCTGATGAACAGTACTTTTTACTGTTCACACCAGTTATAAAGTTATTTTTATAGTTTTAGTTATCGTAAAACCCGTAAACGTCGTATTTTATTCGTTATAGCTCCGTTTTTAGCGATTCTTTCGAGCACGTTCTTGTTATTGAAAGTCCTATCTATTTATGAGGTTTACAAAAATATATGTTTCTGTCATGAATAGTAACTTTTATAAAAATAGTTTTATAAAAGTATTTATTGTCGTAAACTCGCGTAATCCGTAACTTCTTCGTTATTGTTTGAAAAATCACGATTCTTATCTTTTTGGAATCCTAAAAATATGTGTGATTTAATAAAAATATCAAACCTTCTGTTTGTATAAGTTTTATAACTTGTTTTTATAAAAGTTATTTTATAAACCCGTTTAATTAACGTATAACTCGTAATTAGCGTATCTTTTTCGTTATTAATCCGTTTTTCGAGTTTCTTAGCTTTTTGGAATCGTCATGAGACGTACTATTTTATAAAAATATAAAATGGTCAGGTTGTATGTCGAATTAAAACAGAAAGTTTGGATGTCTTTCTTGAATTCATATGTAAACTTTGTTTTTATAACTTTCAACTTTGTAAATTACCACAAGTCTTTTATACCATATATATTATATGTCTTACATATAATAAAGTCCATTAGTCCATCTCTTGTCCAAAAGTCCATGATAACAAGTCCATAACAACTCTTTTAAACCATAATTTTCTTAAGTATACTTTATTTACTAGTTTATACATGAATCTTTTATACATTAATCAAAAGTGTACAATATCTATACTTCCATTGTATCCTCATTTTAGCATCCATATAACATAAATAAAGTCCATGAAACAAGATTAACAAGTCTTTTGCCTTACTTTTACTTGAAACTTATTAAGTGAACTTTTAAAACCCTAATTTGTATATATCCATTTTTACACTAAATCAACATGGTACAATACTTTTACATCTATTTTAACATGATATCATTAACATCATAACATTTGTAAAAGTGTACAAAACAATGATTACAAGTAAAAACTCGTTTTACATGTTTAAAAGTCCTAAATGGTGATTTTGCTATAAAGAACTAATTTATGCATGAAAACTCATGAAATGAAAAGATAAAGGTTTTTAGGTAACCTTATGATGAATGATGATGATGAAAAATATGTGCTAAACCCTTGTTTAGACTTTAAACCCAAGCTTGCACCCTTTAAAACCCTAGATTTCCAAGAAAAACCCTAGCTTCCTTTTCTTGTTTCCACACTTGCAAATGATTAACCAATGCTTCAAATCATCTTGAGGTATCTTAGATATGATGTGTGATTACATGTATGTGTTGTATAAAAGTTTGTATGAATTTATTAAAGGGGTGTTTTTGAGCCGTGGGGTTATATGAGCACAAAGGGAGAGATTTTTGATTTTTTTTCTAAGTGTTAAGTGTTATGTGAACTTATCTCTTGCAATCTATAAGTAATATACATGTAGGACTAGTCAATGAGACACCATGAGGGTTTTATGGGTGGTCATGGTCAAAAATGGTTAGTCTTGGTCAAGGAAACAGAAGCTTTAACGTGTTATTGTAACACCCCCAAATTGGGTGGCAACGGAATAAGGGTCCGGGGCATGTTACTTCTCAAATCAATAACACAAGATATATATAGAACGACCAAAAAAACTTTTCTACGCTTCAAACAACAACAAATTACCCACTTTATACCCAATACATAAAGTCAACAAGAATATATCTATCCACATCTTATGTATTCCCGACAAAAGTCTTGCATGTTTACAAGAGAAATAGATAACAAAACACTTCCATTGGTCAAAGTGACACCATCACTTTGGCTGATATCTTTAAATGCAATACCAAACTTCATCATGTCTAACATACTTCATTATTCCTAGGCCATACCACCATACCTTGACCAAGACCCATTACTACAAACATGCATTGACTCTTGGCACCATCCTTGCACCATGATTACATCTATATATATAGAGTATAACACTTACACACATTAACACTTAGCAAAAATCAAAACAATACTCCCTTTTACTCACTCTATATGCTTCGGCAATTTGCAAGCACTCTACCAAATCCATAGCAATTTTTATACAACCCATACACACTTATACACATCCATTATAAGTTATTCTAAGGTGATCCCAAGCATTGGCTAACCTTTTCAAGTATTAATCAAGCAAACGCAAAGATTAGGGTTTTCTTGAAAAAACCTAGGGTTTTTCTAAGCGCAAGCTTTGGTTTTAAACAACTAAACAACCAGGTATTAGCATTTGTTTCTCATCATCATCATTCATCATAAGGTCTACTAAACACTTTAATGTTCTTATTTTATAGTTTTTATATATATGCGAATTCCTATTTAGTGAAATCACCATTAAGGAATACTTTTGAACATAAAACTATAATTTTTCTTGTGATATGATTTTGTACACTTTTTCACATATTAATGAATTTGTAATATCATGAAATAAAGGATATATAAGTCTTGTACAATCTGTTTAAGTATAAAAAGTCTCATATGTTAGACCTTGTTAATTTAATAGTTACGTAAGCAAGTTTTTGATTTCATGTAAAGTCGAGCGCGAAACTCCGTTGATCTTGATGATCTTGACTAAAATGACTTTGATGGGATTATGGACAAATATACATATGATAATATGATATAACATATAAAGTATAATGAGACTTGAAGTAAAAAGTATACACACACGTGGTAAAATATAGCGAAAACTATAGCCAAAAATGAACTTAAGAATGTTTAGTGAGTAAACATTCTGTCCCAAAGTGCCTTAAAAATATATTTATTTTGATATTTTTATAAGATAGATCCATTATCACGACGATCCGAAAAAGTAAGAAACTTGTTAAACGGAATTAATGCAGACGAAAAAGTTACGTTAAAACGAGTTATACTTTATCTAAACAAAGTCGTATAATGTAAATTTTTATAAAAACATTTTTAAAAATTTATAAACAGCAAGTATTGAATCTTTTAACAAATAATACATTAATATTTTTAACAAATAATACATATTTTTAGGATTCCAAAATGATAAGAATCGTAATTTTTCAATTAATAACGAATGAGTTATGAATTTCGCGAGTTTACGACAATTAATACTTTTATAAAACTATTTTTATAAAAGTTACTATTCATGACAGAAAGTTATATTTTTGTAAACCTCATAAATATATAGAACTTTCAAATACGAGAACGTCCTCGAAAGAATCATTAAAAACGGAGCTATAACGAATAAAATACGACATTTACGGGTTTTACGACAACAAATACGGTATTAATAAAACTCACGTCTGATGTGAACAGTAAAAGTTACTGTTCACCAGAGGGTCAAAATACGTAAAATGTCAATTTATGATAACTCGTCTTGATACGAAAAGATGGACATAAGAAACGCAAGAATCGGGCTTAAAACGCAAAAGTTATGCTAGTTTTATTAAAACGGTAATTTTAAACGTTTTAACTTATTAAACACAATTTTACCAAAACCATTAGTTGGTGATTGAGCTAGATAGAATATTATGTGGTTATCAAAGTACTATATTACTAGGGAGTTTCATAATGAGGCCTCTTCGGATGGCGTTTCGACGAGTTGTTGGATTTACGATTTAAAGTGTCCTAACTCCTCGAACGTCATGTCATGACCTCTTAAATTATGATAGCCCGAACGATAGTACGATGTAACAACTATAAGATTATATTCAAGTACTCGGTACTTATACGACCTATAATAATTTAGGTTGCATTCGATCTTTTACCGTAACGCTTTATCTGCGATATTCGATTCTGAACTCAAGGTGATTCATAGCCCCCAACCTTTTTATGATTCAATGATTTACAATTATGGGGTGAAACACCTAGCTTTATTTTAAAAAATTTGGACGCAAGTATTGATTACATGTTGCCTAAGTAGCGATAACCCAAGTTGAGCCCCTTTATCATGAACTGTCAATTGCATATATGTAGTTGGGAATTACATTATGTGAGCGCGAATGTTATTTAATAGATTCGTATTTTCGGGAAACCGACCTCCCCGGTCGGGGTGATTGCTATCACCAGGAAACGAACGTTATTCATGTCAATTTAGGATGTTCACGTTGAACATCTAATCGGGCAGAAATTGCAAATAGTAGTTTAATTGCAAGAAATATCGTTCGAGCTTCAGTGTCATGAGCTTAGGTGTAAATGTACATCAAGTTTTTTGTGAGAACTGCATGTGTTGCATTATCACTAAAAAGTCTTGCGGTCCTGCATATTATGATTTATCAAACCTATGAATTCACCAACAATTTTGTTGACGTTTTTAAGCAATGTTTTCAGGAGATCAATAGGCATGGGATGCCAAGGATGCATTGGGTTATATTTTGGATTGCACGCTTAAAGATTAGGTGCAACATATTTTGGGGAATGTATTGTCAAACTTTTTTGAATATTCAGCAATGGACAAGTAAAGCTATATGCTTTTTAGTATTAAGTCATTCAATTAAAATCCAATTATCATTTAAACGACATTTTGTGTCGTTTTCAAACGACTTTTTGGTCGTTCTATATATATCTTGTGTTATTGATCTGAGAAGTAACACGCCCCGGACCCATATTCCGCTGCGACCCAATTTGGGGGTGTTACAGATTGGTATCAAGAGCCAAGGTTATAGAGAACCAGGTCAAATGTTTTTGCTGGACTATAACCATTTTCAAACAACGAATTCATACAACGGGGTTGTACACGGGACATACATATGTGCATACATTCATGCATACACTATTTGTTGCATTAGTGGGACTAGATGCATTCATAATTGATATACGTGGTTATAATATATTACGTATAAGAGCCTTATATAATATACTCATATAAGTTATTTCTGCTGGTCACAGCAGTCATGTCAGCCGATTCCGCGGTTACCTATACGTCTGTTCACTCTGAGGCACGATCTTGGAGTATTCCATCTAAGGATCCTTATGAGGAGGCTGCCCAACAGTTGTTCGAGCAGGCACCACAACATCTGGAGTATGTACCTGAGAACCATATACCAGTGTACATTCTTGAGCCTGAGCATCCTGAGGATTTAGTACCAGCTGAGGATGAGGCACCTATACCTCTATTACCACCATCCTTTCTAGCTCCACGGATTCGACCTCTTAGTCCTAGAGCACTCGAGGTTGAGATGAGAGATGTAGCATCAGCCTACTATCATTCAGTACACCCATCAGGGACCCCACAGTTGTTACCTATCCCTCTACCTGCACCATCTAGTAGCCGCAGAGCTGATGATCCCGAGGCTGACGTACCGCCTCGGAAGAGACTACTACTTACCACTCCCAGACCTGGGTGTGAGATTGGAGAGAGTTCTGCTGCTGCTGCTGCGAGACAGCCAGGACCCACTATAGAGACCAGACTCCTAGATACTGAGAGGAGGATGATGACCGCCCTAGAGTTGGTCAACAGGAGGATCAGTTACCAGGTAGATGTTTGCACTAGAGAGAGCTCAGAGTTTTGCACACGACATCACGATGCCCAAAAGGATCGTGCAGCTGTGAGAGCTGAGATTGAGATTTTGAGGAGAGAGAGACTTGCCTACGAGCAGGAGAGTATTCAGAGCCGTCAGGATTTGGCTAGATCTGAGGCTTACAGCAGGACCTTAGAGGCACGGATTACATTGTTAGAGACTGAGGCACGTCGCCACGAGTGGCAGCGTCAGGCTGCAGATGATCTTGCTGTTCAGCATATCATGCGTACCCAGGCCTTGGAGGCTGGAGCGCGCATTGACACACGCCAACAATAATGTTGGTGAATTCATAGGTTTAATGTAAAAAAGCAATATTGTAAAAAATTTAAGAAATATTTCAGAAGAAAATAACGATACAAACAATTAAAAAGTGTTATTTCTGAAATTTCATGCCTAAATCCATGTATGATTCAGTAAATCTTAAGTATTTAAAAAAAGTGGAGACCACAAGATGGGAAGTAATGGTTGACTAAGTACATATTCCCGAAGTCCAAAACAAGTAATTAGACAAGGTAAACACATTCAACCAAGTCTATAATATAACTTATTCACTAGACTCATGACAACCGAAACTTAACGTACTTCAATCCATAGATTGGAATGCCCGTATAAAAGTAGGATGTTCTGCCAAACATCCTGGAAAGTAATATCTCAAATGTTAAATGCACCTGATCAAACTAGTGACCCAAGGAAAGGTGGGGATTGTCAATCCCGATAGATCTATCCACAACACTCGCGCTCACGACACTAGCAACTGACGGTTCATGATAAAAAGGGGACTTAAGTGGCAGAGAAGGTACTTAGGCAATAATGTAATCAGGAAATAGCATACAGTTTAAAAACACTTGTGTCCGAAGAAAAGCAATCATGTTGTTCAAAATTCAAGGTTTTCAAAGTATAGGTATTCAATGATCTCAAATCAGGTAGTTAGACAAATCAAGCTTTGGTAAAATAGTCAGGTAATTGTACTGTAGTAAAATATACGAGTTTGTAAAAGAGCATGTATTCCCCTCGCGGGTTTATAAAACATTGAAAAGATTGAAATGCGAGACTATGAACTCACCTTGAGTGAATGGAAATCAACAAGTATTCAAAATAGAAAATGCGTCACGAAGGAATCCGAAGGCAACCTAAATTATCATAGGTCGTATAAGTACCGAGTACTTGAATATAATCTTATAGTTGTTACATCGTACTATCGTTCGGGCTATCATAATTTAAGAGGTCATGACATGACGTTCGAGGAGTTAGGACACTTTAAATCGTAAATCCAACAACTCGTCGATACGCCATCCGAAGAGGCCTCATTATGAAACTCCCTAGTAATATAGTACTTTGATAACCACATAATATTCTATATAGCTCAATCACCAACTAATGGTTTTGGTAAAATTGGGTTTAAGAAGTTAAAACGTTTATAATTACCGTTTTAGCAAAACTGACGTAACTTTCGCGTTTTAAACCCGATTCTCGCGTGTCTTATGGCCCATATTTTTGTATCAAGACGAGTTATCATAAATTGACATTTTTGAATTTTGGACCTACTGGTGAACAGTAACTTTTACTGTTCACATCAGACGTGAGTTTTATAAAAATCGTATTCGTCGTCGTAAAACCCGTAAATGTCGTATTTTATTCGTTATAGCTCCATTTTTAACGATTCTTTCGAGGACGTTCTCGTATTTGAAAGTTCTATATATTTATGAGGTTTACAAAAATATAACTTTCTGTCATGAATAGTAACTTTTATAACATTTCCGTATTTTCAGGTCTTTTACGACGTCATCTATTTTACTAATTATTTATTTTTCTTTCTCGTACGCGGTTACTTTTATTTTTAATAGTTAAATCGCGTAAGTTAAAAATTATCGTTTAGCGTAAACGGACATCAAACAATTAAATGTTTACATCAAGCAAGGGTTATATAATTATTTTGAGGATAATTATTAACTTTGTTCATTTTATTTTTATCGGATACGTAAAGTGTATACGTTTCGCGATAAATTTCGTTTAGGCACTCCCGGAACCACCAAAACTTTTCTACGCTTCAACAAATACCCACATTTATACCCAATACATAAAAATTACTAAACATCATCACCTACATCTTCTTATTTTCGAAATTCTTGCCAAGTGTACAAGTAATATATCAAAACTCTTCACTTTGGTCAAAAAGACACCATACTTCATAAATGAACACCATACTTCATTTAAAACCACCATACTTGTCTCTTTGACTCATGAGACCATACCTAAGACCAAGACCCATCACTTGAACCTTACTTTGTCTCTTTGACCATGTCTTGCACCATACTTGCATGTATACATAAGAAAGATAACTCATTCATGCATTTACACTTAGAAAAAAATCAAACATAACCTCTCTTTTGCTCCATATTAGGCCACGGCTCAAAGCAAGCTCCCAACCAAACCCATATCAATTTTTATACAACCCATACACACCTATACACATCTATCCTAAGATATTCTAAGGTGTTTCCAAGCATTGGCTAACCTTTTTCAAGTATTAATCAAGAAAAGTGAAACTAGGGTTTTAAAATGGAAAGCTAGGGTATTATATCTAAACAAGGGTTTAGATACTTTGGTTCATCATCTTACATCATAATAAGGTTATCTAAAAACCTTCATGTCTTTACTTTCATCATTTTTATATGTTTACATGTTCTTTATGGCTAAATCACCACTTAGGACTTTTGAATATGTAAAAAGGGTTTTTACTAATGTCTATGAATTTAAGCACTTTTTCTTATGTCATATGATTATATATATCATGGATTAATGAACTTAAAAGTATGTAAACATGTTGTTTAAGTATAAACATGATTATGTATAAATTAGGGTTTATAAAGTTAATAAAACAAACTCTTTATAAATGAACACACTTGGATAATAAAAGGGTGATTTGATTTCGACTTCATACAGTAGGTTAGACATTATATAAAAATAATACGCCTCATGACGATTCCAAAATGATAAGAAACTTGAAAAACCGATTTATAACGAAAAAGATACGTTAGTTACGAGTTTACGACGAGAAATACTTTTATAAAACTATTTTTATAAAATTTACTATTCATTACAGAAAGTGATATTTTTAAAACATTAAAAATATGATATAACTTTTAATTACGAGATCGTACTCGAAAGAATCGTTAAAAACGGAGCTATAACGAATAAAATACGACGTTTACGAGTTTACGATAACAAAAACTATAAAAATAAGTATATATCTGTTATGAACAGTAAAAATCACTATTCATCAGAAAAACTAAAATTTTAAAAATGTTATATTTTGATAACTCGACTTAATACGAAGGCAACAAATAATACATATTTTTAGGATTCCAAAATGATAAGAATCGTAATTTTTCAATTAATAACGAACGAGTTATGAATTTCGCGAGTTTACGACAATTAATACTTTTATAAAACTATTTTTATAAAAGTTACTATTCATGACAGAAAGTTATATTTTTGTAAACCTCATAAATATATAGAACTTTCAAATACGAGAACGTCCTCGAAAGAATCGTTAAAAACGGAGCTATAACGAATAAAATACGACATTTACGGGTTTTACGACAATTAAATCGATAAAAATATACATAAGGTCTGATGTGAACAGTAATTTTTACTGTTCACCAGTAGGTCCGAAATTCGAAAATGTCAATTTATGATAACTCGTCTTGATACGAAAAGATGGGCATAAGAAACGCGAGAATCGGGTTTAAAACGCGAAAGTTACGCCAGATAATTACTAAAAAAAACGAGTAATTATAAACGTTTTTTCAAACTTCTTAAACACAATTTTTCCAAAAACCCATTATTGGTGATTGAGCTATAATAGAATATTATTTTTTATCAATAGTACTTATTTACTAGGGTGTTTCATAATGAGGGACCTCATTCTCGGGGTGGCGTTTCGACGAGTTGTTGGATTTACGATTTAAAGTGTCCTAACTCCTCGAACGTCATGTCATGACCTCTTAAATTATGATAGCCCGAACGATAGTACGATGTAACAACTATAAGATTATATTCCAGTACTCGGTACTTATACGACCTATACTGGATTAGGTTGCCTTCGGATTCCTTCGTGACGCATTTTCTATTGTGAATACTTGTTGATTTCCATTAATACTTTGTGAGTTTCATAGCCCCTATTTTACTTGTTTTAAACTGTTTTGGGGGAGAATACATGCTCGTTTTACAACCAGATTACTGCCTGATTATTAATGCCTAAGTTACCTTATTGCCGTGAAGTCCCTATTTATCATGAACCCGTTAATTGTATTATAGTGAGCGCTAGTTGTTATGGATAGATCTATCGGGGGACTAACCAATCCCCACATTCCTTTGGGTCACTAGTTTGATCCAAGGTGCATTTAACATTGAGAGGTGTCCGGGTGTTGGCAAGCATCCTATATTACGATTGGGGCAAAAATCTAGTTAAGGTTTCGGAGTCATGAGCTTAGTGAAATAATACAAAGTGTTGGACATGACGAATGTGTTTCTCTTGTCTACCTTACCTATTTTGGACTTCGGAATACGTACTTAGTCCACCATTACTTCGATCTTGTGGTCTACTTTTTTTAAATACTTCTTGATTTACTGAATCACTACTTGGATTTCGGA
>BQNB010115178.1:0-21611 GCA_026074375.1 Tanacetum coccineum
ACATATGGAAAATTGTATCCCATTTCAATATCCCAATAAATTGCAACAAATGCAAGGGATGTACAACACTAACATTTTTGGACCCTAATGACATCAAATAAAATCACTTTTATAGCATTATTTATCCCATGAATATTACCCATTTTGTATGATTATTGCAAAAAATTGTTACTTAATCGTTTGTATTTGAGAATTGCAGTAATTATGGAGTACTTGGTGAAGTTATGCTAAAAAGCACACATTTTGGAGCATAAACGAAGAGTTCGAGAAAGTCTACTGATCTGACAGTAAATACGCCGTATTATTCTAGACCTATACGATGTATCCAAGACTTTGACGAATCAAAAGACCATTGCCTGACTTTGAAGAATACGCCGTATCCACATCAACGATACGCCAAATATAATACGTTGGTCAACGAAGAAGAACCAATTGGTTTAACATCAATACATCATATATATCAAGAAGATACGGCGTATCCATGCCTACTCTTCATAGATAACCACGATGGATTGAAGACCTAATATGCCATATCCAGGAGACATCAATACGTCGTATTCACAATATAGCAATAAAATATTCTGGAAGATATCAAACGTGGTCCTTACTTCAAGAAATCCCTAATAGGTCGTATCCCACATCGCTCGATACGACGTATCGATCAATTTCCAAACCCTATAAATAGAAGACCCTAAACTCAGTTTTAGGCATGCAAATGAATCCCTAAACCACCAAATCGACCAAGAGACGAATAAAGGAGCCTAGAAGGTCAGAAAAGAGCCTCAAGATCATAGGAAAACTCTTGTAATCTTCACTAACCAAATACGCGTTCGATTAAGGTTTCTTTATTTTAATTATTCATATATCAAACCGTGTGTATTTTTACAATGACTATCGGTTGATACCTTTAGGTATCAGCCATGTTTATGAAGATCTAATATTTGGTTTGTTTATCTTGATTGCTTAATTTATCGTTGATTCTTGTTTATGTTTATCAATTTATATTCGTTTACGTGCTTAAGTATGCGACCTATCATTCAACTGGGTCTAGTCCCATATATTTAATACGCTGCAACTTCGGTGTTATTTGGGCGTAGGCTAAGAGTCCAGGATAGCTCTCCATATTGCAATTTATATATCTAGAATCATAGGATCACAAATATTGACCTATCTTTGCCCTTTAATTATGAGCTTAGTTGAGCCATAATGTGACCTTGGTACCAACGAGTACATTCTAATCAATTGGTAAGGACTCGGACAGTGGACTACTAGTATATAAAGAGTCGTTAAGCAGTAAGTGGATAAAGTCTCCATGAGCTAGGGTTTAGTAAGAGCACCATTATTAATCTCCTAAGATAGATTATAATCAACAAATTCTTGCTTTATGCGGATGCGACTAATTGTGACAGGATTAGCGTGTCTAGGTCTTAGGAAGAAGTACCGCCTGAGTCTAGGAATGATATGCCTCTTCGAGATAAGACAATCATTGCACTAAATAAACAAGCCTGCGTTTTATCAAATTATTCATGGTTGATACATTTCCCATACATTAGTTCTCGACCGCTTCTCTATCGTTTGTTTGTCTTTTTGTGTGTAACCTTAGGTTAGATAACTAAACATGTGCCAGTCTCTCAGGCTGAAACCCCTTATCATTAGTTTAGGTTTAACTTAGGTTTAAATTAGATTAATTTAGTACTAACATAGATAACTAAAATACTGATAAACTTAGGAGTTAACGCTCTCGCTCTTAGTGATTGACACCCTACTTACCACTAAACTCCATCTGACCGGGTACACTGCCCGTTAAAGTATTGTTTTTAGGTATAGTCGGCATAAAATAAATAGTAAAACTTGATACATAAAATACCTACTCACAACGACACATCAATTGCCCTTACGGAATATTAAATAGACGGCGGGTTCGTGTAATCCGTTCATGATCTAGGAAATACTTACATAGATCATTACAAGTGTGACAAGGCAACAGATCTAGGAGAAGCAATCTAAGGAGTAGTGCATGATTAGGTAAATACATCTCTTTATCATAAAGTTATCACTAGTAGTATAGATTATAATTAATTTAATTATTAGTTAATCAAACCAACCTCTCAAACCGTTAATTTACATGTTTTCTATAAAATATAAAAACACAAAAAGAATCTTCTCTCAACCCCTTAGAATTCTGTTAGACCGTGTTCGAGCCTTCCCAACCTATTCCCCTAGAGAACGATAACAACCCCTGAGTCTTGCCTATACTACACTACAACGACTAGGTATGTAACCTTTGCCCTTTTTTGTGTTCTGAATATTTCATTTATAGTCCTTTGACTATTTGACTTTTGTCAGTTTATTCAGATTCTGTACCGTGTTGACGATGGTGATTTTTTATGAGAATTATGATGAATTGTGGTTTATTATGATTAATAATCCCTTTTGGAAGGTATTATTGTGTTATTTGTATTCCGTGTGGTGAGACCGTGATTGTGAAAATCCGAAAAAGCGAGTCCGACAGGTCCGTTAATGTCCAAATGGGTTTTGTAAGGGTTTAAAGTGAAAATATGTCGTGTAAATACTCTAGGTTAATGGAAAAGTATTTTTAAGTGTGCGAATAAAAATTGCTAATTAACTTTGGGGTAAATTTTACGGTTGAGTTTTACGAGTATTTAAGTGATCCTGACATGAAAAGAAAGGCCCGAGGCCTCCTTGGATGCCATGGCCGGTTCTAGTCCCATAGGGGACATCAAGGAAAGATTTTAGCAAGTGTGTCCATGGTTGGTACACTTAAAATACCCTTATCCTCATTTGAAAAACACATAGTTCACAAAAATGTCCTCTCCCTTCTCTCTTTGTTGGTTCGTCCGAGCAACACACACACACATATTATATTTTTGAACTTTGATAAAGAAAACAAAAGACAAAATATTTATGTGGATTGAATCAAATGTATGGTTATTCAATTAAATAACTTATAGGGTGTCCGGGTTGGTGTTTAAATCTGACAAATTTGAAGATTTTCTTATAAAGTTTTCAAATTTAAATTCCGTTTGTCCTTTGGGTTAATTTGTGAGAATGCATAGTTGTAGTTGTACAAGTTTATCTTTGTGAAAATCGATTTTTTAGAAGCCAAAACGATAAAATCAGGGGTGTATTAGTGTCGTAGGGTTATTAAAAAGAAAGATGGGTTTTTGTAGTTTTGAATTGTGTTCGTTGATGGTTGAATAATATATGTTTCTAGATTAGCTTATTTATAATAGTAACGACTTGTTATAGCTTATTCAGGCTTATTTTTAAGCGTATTTCTTGGCTTATTTTTTGCTTATTGCCATGAAACTTTCCAAAATCACTATGAAAGTGATTTTGATTATTTTTGTGTTATGGCGTATGTTGTGGACTACTTTTGAGGCTTATGGTAGTAACCAAATGTACTAGCTTATTTTCAAGCTTAATATACGTATTTTTGAGCCACACACAGGAGGGCTTATTGTGGTCCGGATTATTTTCTACTTATAAGTATATGCTTATATATGTAAATGGACCTTGATTTTAGACTTGGATCGTATTTTGGACTTATAAAAGTCTTAATGGACCCTTGTTAGGCCTTAAAGCCCAATAAGCGATATTTAGTTGTGTGCGGGAGTTTTTTAACGTACTTTTAAAAGTGAAAATATATTTACAAAGTGATATTGAACGATATTTTGGGAAAAACGTTCTAGTAAACGTTAAAGATTGAGATTTTCAGAATTTTGTCGAAAAGCGTCGAATTGAGAAAATCTTGAAAAATAAGGTTTGAAACCTGGAATAAGTTTATGAACGTACGGGTCAGTCGAAATTTCATAAAAAGTTTATACATAGACAATTTCGCTAAAACAAGATTTTTGATTGTTAATAAAAAATATTATTAATATTTATTTATTTAATAAATTCACTAAAAGACAAAAAATATAATTTTTCTCGAAACTTCTCTAATATGTTTATTATGAGTAAACGTTTCATTTTCAACCGTATCATAATTATTTTGGAGTGACTAAGGTTACCGAATGGAATTGTCGAAATATATTTATAATTATTAATTATAATATAATTATTTAATTAACTTATCTAATTCCTTAAAGTATATAGTATGTTTTACTGAGTAATGAGATTAATACGATTGTTGGGATATGTCGTCAACCATCACACCACTAAATTGTTTGGTAATTGTACAACGCGTCATAAACTCCTATGCATCAAACGTGAAGATCTTGTTTTGAAAAACCTGTATTAATTGGGGACGTTAACTGGACTAGGTTTTGTGTGCGGGCGTCATTGCATTTGCGGTGTGATTGAGATTTGGTTGCTAAAGACTTGCTGAGGTGAGCTCTCCGTAGCCTCAATTTTTAACCTGTTTTTTCCGTTTAGGGAGGTAAATGAATACACAACTGTGTTTGAAATGTTTTGAATGATCTGTGTGAAATGTGATTTTGTTATTTGGGACAAATATGTGCTTACGACTGCTATGCGAATATTATGTGATGCATGATTTTTTAGATCGGAGGGTACGCCCAGCCCTTTACCGCCCCAGTAGTTGTATGATTGTTTTGATCGATGGGTAAGCCTACCCAGTATTGTTGATTATTAGAGCAGATGGGACGCCTACCCAGGTTGTATGTGGTCCTGCCCAGAGTTTTAGTGCTCTAGCTGGTAGCCCTTTAGGTTACGTAAGTGACAAATGGTTTTTGATTAGCGGTGATGCTAAGGTTTGCTTTTTTCATATATTCCACTGTCAATACACTATTGTCCACTGGTTGAGATATTGGCATAGCTTTTAGGTTTAGGTCAAACCTACGATCTCGACTACAAACTTCATTGTTGACTTTTTCGAGTATCATTTTTCTAGGGTGAAGTGAAAGAAGAATATTTGGTGATTGTGATAGCGGACTTAGAAGTATCCCGAGTGGAATTTAATGTAAAGTCTTGCTTGTTTGGTTTATTTGGCTATAGTTTTTGGATGTTTTGGAGTAAGCTTGGATTTTGGACCCCTGTGTGGGTAGTGGGAGTATTTGTAAGAGAATGTGGATTATAATTGCGAATTGGGACATCACTCAATTTGTTCGAGGTTGATGGGTCTTCATAGCACTTGGAGTTTTATGCAATGTAGTTTTCTCTATTTTGTATCTTTTGTTATGATTGATCATTATGTTTCATTCCCGAGTTTCTGCCATTGTCGGGGTGTGACAAGGTACACTGCCTAGGGGAATGTAAAACTTCTTGTGAAGTCTTTAACACACACACTATATACACACACTCAATACCAACAATCTAAAGTTTTCTAAATAATCTAAAACTTGAAATGGACAACGATCTGTTCACTATTTTGCATAAAACATAAGGATCTGTATGAAGTTGACTACATCTAGTTGTATGATTTTTTAAAATTCAATCAAGCAAAGGTGGATGCAATCAGAGCAGAGAGACTTGCAAGAACACATGATCCTTTGGTACTAATGGCACATTCTCATAATCCTTATAACTATCTAGTGTTTCACCTAGATCAACCATCTCCACTTGCCTACATACAACAATCACAACCCAACAACAACTATATCCCACAACCTTCATTCAACACAAACTACATGCCACAACCAATGCAAGATCTCGAAGACATTTCAGATTCCACAACTGCAATGAACATGGCACTTATTCTAATAGCTAAGGCATTCAAACTGAACTATTCTACACCAACCAACAACAACTAAAGAATTTCATCAAATCCTCGCAACATGCATATTGCATAGTTGGGTATGAATATAGGGCAAGACAGACAAATACAAATGGTTGGAGGAAATGGTAGGAATCAGTTTGGACAGTATACTAGGAAGTTCGCAGGGAATCAAAACAGGTATAATGCTATACAAAATGTCAGGAATCAGGTTGTTCAGAATGCATTTCTGAATCCGAGTATTCAGAATGTTGGAAATCAGAATGGGCTTATTGTTGTTCCAGGGATTGCTAATCAGAATGTGAATCAGACTGGGAATGGTAATGTTGTAGTAGCACGAGTTAGAGGAAATGGTAATAGGAATAATGGTAATCAGATAAGGTGTTACAACTATAGAGGATTGGGTCATTATGCCAAGAGAAGGGATGCTGCTTATCTTCAGACTCAGTTACTAATTGCTCAAAAAGAAGAAGCAAGAATCCAACTCTAAACTGAGGAATTTGATCTGATGGCTGCTGTAGGGGATATTGATGAGATTGAGGAAGTCAATGCGAACTGTATTTTAATAGCAAATTTGCTGCAAGCATCGACATCGGGTACTCAGACGGACAAAGCTCTTGTCTATGATTCATATGGATCAGCTGAGGTACACCATTATGAAAATTGTTATGATAATGAGATATTTAATATGTTTACTCAAGAGGAGCAGGATACTGAACTCTTAACTATTACTGAGTGCCGATATCAATTTCAACCAGAATTTGGACAGTATGTTATGTTATCATATTTGACCTCCAGATGGAACATCTGTAGTGAATCATAGAACAACATCATGCTACTATTGAGGAAACACGAGCTTATTTTGAATCGTTATATAATAATTTGGTCACTAAAGAAGAGTGTAGAGCCGAGGTCAACACAAGCGGATTTCGCTAAAATGAAAAAAACGAATACCCGATTTGACCACTGAGCATGCTAGATATAGAGGTCAAGAAAAAAGTTTTAAAATCAATAAAGCAAAATTTGATGAACTTGAAACCGGTTATAGAAAGTTTGTTTATCAAGAACAATGTCTTACTAAAAAGATAAATGCTCTTCACTTGAGTTCTACTAAACAAATAACAGCTTTGAATGAGGAAATTACAAATCTAAATAACTAGCTTTCAAAGGAAAAATCAACTGTTTCTCTTCTTCAAGAAGAAAAGAAAAAGTTGAAAATATGTCACTCTCCACTCACTCATCTCATCACTCGAAGACGAAGTTTCTTTGATAAATAAAATCAATATGAGAAAAAGATAAATGAATTAATAACATTTTGGTTAAAAATAGGTTACTCATATAAATGATGCCATTGCTTTCACCTAAGCCAACTCGTTTACCCACATTGACTTAAACTACACCTACTCTGATAGGTTATCAAAATCCCTTTTATCTCAAGCAAGCTCAGCAGAAACAACAGAGTTTGTATAATGGCAGAGTTTTATTCGAAAAGCATAATCCTCCTGTTGTGTATGATTCAGAGGAAACACTGCAACTTGCTCAAGAGAGTCGTTTAAAAATGAAACAATTGAACAAAGAAATAAAACCGACAAAATATGCAAAAAACTAATAAACTTTACGAGGTTTTTGTTTCTCAAAAGGCCAAGTTACGAGAAGAGGTGTATTTTTCAAATACTTCCAAAACGGCCAGTGTTTCAAACACAGTATCAACCATTTCAATACCTGTCTATGAATCTCGGGAGATTACTCCAAGGTGTTGCCGATTAATTTTTTAAATGAGGTAAAGGACACCATTGAGACTCTACAAAGTGTTCTTAAACATAGAATGAATGACAAACATAACAATTGGTCGTCCTTTGCTAACAAGAATTTCACAAGATTATTAAGGATGAAATTGCTCCTATTGTTAACCAAGTTGAAGCTAGAGTTCAAAATTTTGAAAATCATTTTGTAAAAGAGGCAGCCAAATTTGTTTGAGACTTTAAATCTCTTGCAAAAGAGGCCGACGAATCTCTGAAAAGCACGGTTTTGGAAAAAGAAACTAAGCGTCTCATAAGAGCTAGTGTCATCAGGATATTATGCTATTTATGCAAAATCCTATTGTTGTCGACACATCCGATCTCCAAACTGAGCTTGAACGTACGAAAGAGAAACTTAAAACTTGTATCATTAAAAAGGAAAATGAATATGCTAAACTTTGAAATGATTGGTAAAAAAATGTGTAGACTGTAAATATGACAAGATTTCATACGATAAAGCTTATAATGACATGCAATATCAAATCGAACGGTTACAAGCTCAATTGGGAGATCTCAAGGGTAAGAGTATGGATACTCAATGTGCATCTGATACCCTTGATCCTTTGTCTCAAGAACCTAGAAGATGAGAACAGTGTCCTTAAGAGTTTCAGGTTTTAAATTATCCAAAGAAAATCGCACACCTTAAGACCACATACAAGAACCTTTTTGACTTTATCAACGTGATACGGGCTTAAACAAAAATCATAACTGGCTCTTTGCAAGAAAAGTTAAATGATACGATTTATGAAAATGCTACATTAAGAGCCCAACTATTTGATAAGGTTTCTGAACAAAAAGACACCACCAAAGGTACGAGTGTGAATACTAAGTTTTCAAATCAATCAACCTTGGGGAAACCGTCTTTGCAACCTATCAGAAACCATCATGTGTTTGACAACCGACATGCGTTTTACAATCTGATGGACCAAAATCCTTCAAAAAACCGAGTCCCATCTTCCTTCCCAAATTGATGAGCTCGAGATGATTTGTCAAACCCAGCCACTTCAAACTCGGTACCTAACACCAAAGAATCAAAAGTTGTGGAAAATGATAAAGTGATTGCCCCAGGAATGTTTAGGATTAATCCTTTTAAGACTTTTAGGGAAGAAAATTTTGTGCCTATCAACAAAGCTAGAGCAAGTGTTAGGACAAATTCGATCACTTTTGCACAACCTCATGTCATCACTAAGAAAGATGTTAATTCTAACTCAAATGGTTTATCTTCTACAAGAATAGACAACACTGATAAGACTAGAAGGCCACAGCCTAGGAGCAATACAAAGAATGATAGGGTCTCCTCTACGTCTAAGAGTAGTTGCATCAAGAATAAAGAAGTTAAAGCAGAATAACACCATAGGAATTTATTGCTTTCTAAGAATCAGAAACATAATTCATCTGAATGTAATAACATTAAGCTTGCTATTTGAAATGATAAATCTTAAGTTGTTTGTGTTATGTGTAAGAAATGTTTAATTACTTCTAATCATGATGTATGTGTGCTTAATTATGTGAATGACATAAATTTTCGTGATGAAAACCAAAATGCTAATGTTTTAAATGTTGTAAATCAAAAGAAACATAAGCCAATAGTCAGGACGACTAAAAAGGTAGGGTCCAAAGAAAGACTTGCACCACCTAAGCCTAGGAAACCTAGAACTTGCCTTAGGTGGTCACGAACTGGAAGAATTTTTAACCTTAAAGGAAAATTAATTGTATCCAATAAATCAGAGTGTCAGTTTGACAGCTCTATAGGTGATAATGCAGATTAATTCTAACCCTATGGAACCTACCAGCAAACGGTTTCCAATTCTACCTTTTCATTGGCAGGTCATACAAATTGTTATGGACGTCGACTTCGAGTTGTTCCAACATAGTGACCGAGGAATTTAAAAGTTTTTTCATCTTATTAGTTTTTCTCTAGAAATTTGGAACTGTTTGCTTTGAAAATGATCACTAATGCCCTGCAGTTTTTTGGTTATGGCGATCTTCAATGGGGGAATATATTGATTACAAGGGTTTATTTCTTTGAGGGGTTTTGGGGCCACAAACCTGTTCTCCGCTAGGTGGTCCAGTTTTATAAGTTCAAGAACTACGAGGACGCTTTTAGCAGGAACACATTGTCTGTCATAAATCTTAAAGGATTTGAATTAATTGAAAGGCAATCTAACAACAAACCTTTTACAAACCAATACCTTCATACAAAGGGCCCTAAATCTCCAATTTGTCTTCATGGCTCGTCTACATCTACAAGTTCTTGGTTATAGGCATCAACGATTATCCCCACCATCAATTTTGACACCATAAATGATCTTGCCAAAAATGATCTCGCCATTGGTCCTTACCAAATTCAAATATTATAAAGAACATCTTTTTCCTTCATGTGAGAAAAGGCAAAAGCAAAACGGCATCTGACCTGCCCGAAACTTGATCCAAATTCAAAGTATAGATTACACTTGCTTTCATATGGATTTGGTGTCGGACCAATGAAAAGTTGAAAGCATAAATGGGGAAGGGTATGTTCTTTTCTGTGATATTGGATGACTAACTCTTATTAAACTGGGTCCACTTCCTCATGATTTCAAAAGATGAAACACCAGAAGTGAATCAACCAACCGGATCAAAAATTCAATCCTTCTTCAAGCTCAAAATAAGAACCAACAACGGCACAGAATTCAAGAATCAAGTGATTAAATAATATTTTGATGATGTTGGCATCTCTCACCAAACGTCTTCTGTAAAAACTCCTCAGCAGAATGGAGTAGTAGAACGAAGAAACCGAACGTTAATAGAGGCAGCTAGAACAATGCTAATTTTTTCATGTGCTTATATGGCTGAAGGGTGATTTTGCTACTAATCACGTTTCTAAAACACTCAAAATCGTATCCATCATTCACCGACGAATTGGAGAAACACATATAAGCTTATATAATTGGCAAGAAAACTGGAAATCTCCTTTTTTTCATGTATTCGGGCTCTCTAGTTATCCCCTAGAATAAACCGTGGGGGTATTAGGAAGCTTGGTGTGAAAGGTGATATAGGCTTCTTCATTGGTTATTCTACTAATTCTTGTGCTTACAGAGTACACAACCGAAGGACAAGGAAGATCATAGAGATGATGAATGTGGCCATTTTGATGACTTTCAGTAATACTTTTTAACACGCAGTTCAAAACCCGAGCTTTAAAGGGATGAAATTCTAGACAAATCAGTTCAGGACAGATCGAATACTTATGCTCCGTCAACAAATCATCTCAAAAACAACTGAAGTGAATTGGATTTTATTGTTTGAAGCTATGTATGTGATTATTATTGGTGGACAAAAACCGTCAGCTGCTTCAAACCTGCTCCTTCTACTTTAATCACTCCTCTGTTTCTTCGTCAGACTCCAACGACATCTATAACATAGTAGACATGCACCACACCACAAATTCATCTTTACAAGCTACAAATATTCCAAACACCTTACAGGACGTTGACGAGCTACAACCACAACAACATGATCAGCAACAAGATGATCAAGCACAACTCCAACCTTAAGCAGTTGCTAATTTTTTCTAACTCTATGTTCGTGGTGAAATACGTTCAGAAAATCCTTTTGCTCCACCATCCACAAGTTTCTGCTGAATCATCATCTCAATAGTGGATCCGTCGAACATATGATACATCTTATCAACCGTACCACATGACTATCCATGGACTAAGATCACCCTCTAGAAACAAGTGATTAAGATAACCCTTTGACTAGTTTGGACAAGGAAAATAACTACAGACATATGGTGAAATGTACATTTATGCATTGACCGTGAGCACTATGGAACCACGCAATGTCAAAGAAGCAATGACTGACCCTGCCTGGATTGACTCGATGCAAGATGAGCTTCTCTAGTTCAAAAGGCTTGATGTATGGGTGTTAGTTCCTCCACCAGAATAACATAAAACCCCTTACATTTGAAATGGTTATTCCAAAAACAATGCTTGATGAAAGAAACACGACATTACGAAACAAGACATCGTTGTGTGAGAGTACCATCAAGAGGAAGGAAAAAATAAGAAAATTTTTTTTTATTTTTTGAAGAACACACACCGCTCCGGTTGCTAGGATGGAAGCTATTAGGATATTTTGGCATACGCGACACAAAAATCATTCCTTGTATTCCAAATGGATGTGAAAACTGCTTTCTTGCATGGTTCGTTAAAGGAAGACGTGTACGTGTGTCAACCTGAAGGTTTCATCGATGCTGATCATCCAATCCATGTCTACAAGCTAAAGAAGTCACTCTATGGGTTAAAGCAAGCACCGAGAGCATGGTACGATGAATTGTCAAAGTTTCTTCAACATAATCACTTCAACAAAGGAACTATTGATCCAACGCTGTTTATAAGACGCTTTAAAGACGACATCCTAGTGGTACAGGTCTATGTAGATGATATTATCTTTGGTTCTACAAACCCTAGGTATACCCAATTATTTGCTGACCTTATAAAAAGCCGCTTTAAAATGTCGATGATGGGGGAAATGATTTTTTCCTTGGTTTACAAGTTAACCAATGCCTCGTGGCATCTTCATTAACCAGTTAAAACTACGGTGTTAGAAATTCTTAAAAAGTAGGGAATAGAACCCTGTGAATCCCATTGTAAATCCAATGAGATCAAAGACCAAGCATTGACCTTGACAAGAATGGGGCCTACAAGTCGATGCAACAAAATATGAGCATGATTGGATGCCCTTATGTATCTTACGTCAAGAGGCCAAGAAATAGTACATGCTACTTTTTTATGTGCTCGTTACCAGACAAAAGCTCAGCCCAACCAAGAAGCACCTTAAAGGAGTTAAAAGGGATCTTTTGTACCTTTCCGAGGAACGTCAATATGGGTCTCTGGTATATGAAGGATTCTGGTTTTGAACTAATTGGATTTTTAGATGCTGATTATGCGGAAGTCGAGAACTAAAGCATCCTTCACAGTACTTCAGGTGGAACTCAAATCTTAGGAGAAAAGCTGGTGAGAGGTTAAGTCCCTCAGAAAATCAAGACTGTACTTAGCTAGTCAACCGGTGAAGCAGAATAATTGTCACATCTACCTTGTTTGCTCAAGCAGTCCTTTGATACATACACAATAACGATAGTCTTTCACTTTACAAGATTCCTATCATATTTGATTCAAAGTCACCATAGCATATCTGTAACCCGGATCCCACCACTCGAGAATCAAACACATCGTGATCCGCTACCATTTCAACAAGGAACACGTAGAAAAGTGTAACACCCCCATTTTTTACATATAGCAGCGGAAGCTAATCTGGGGTATTACTTCATGGATCAACAGACATAATCATAGAAAACGACTCATAAAGAGACGTTTTGGAAAATTTTGTTATCATTTATTTATTCATCAGAGTTTTTACAAAAAGAGGTCCCAAAATCTAGAAACATAAAGTTTGAATGATAACAATTTAGCCATCTTCAAGTCCGTGCCACTTCGTGCCATAAGTTGCTCAATTACCTGAGATAAACATGCTAAAAAGGTCAACACAATGGTTGAGTGAAATTCATAGGTTTATGATAAATAGTTGAATACAAGTCATCATAGACAGTGGGTTACGTTGTTATACACCCATAGATAGTAATAATTGCAATGAGTACAATTATCATAGAAAACAGTATTATTGCCCTAAGCTCATGACATCAATACGTTAACATGGAAATCACCGTAGTGACATTGGTTGAGGAACAAATGTCCCTGTGGAAAGGTAACTTGCCAAGGTTACCCATTAAGTCAAATATAGTGCGTTTGGTTACCCCATGAACGGGTATACCAACGGGAGTCGTCACCCCCAATAGATCTATCCACAATATTTGCGTTTACTCGCAAGTAATTAATGTTTCATGATATGGAAATAGTGGCACTGGAAGGTACTTAGGCAATAATATATCTGGATAGCATACAGTTGGAAAAACACTTGCATTCATGGTTTAAGCATGTATCCCCCTCGCGGGTTTATAAAGTATTCAAAAGATTTAAAATGCGAGGCTATGAACTCACCTTAACAGGGAAATCTGATTGATGGCAAAAGTATATGAAATGAAAGTAACGGCCTCGTCACGTAACCTGAGGGTAATATGTCAAGTCTTAGTGTGATTGTTTATGTTTTCAAAACTTTATAAAGTTTAACATACATCTTACTTTGATTTATTAATTTATGGAAATATTGTATCACTGTTCGGGCTATCATAATTCAGAGGTCATATAGTAAACGTTTGAGGAGCTAGGACACTTTAAATCGTAAATCCAGCAAACTCATCAAAATGTATACTCAAATGAAACCCCTCACATGAAATTCCCTAGTAACGTGATACGATAAGATTTTAAGTTTCTTCAAAAGCTAGTCGATGATAAGTTACGTTAAATATGTAATTGTTTTATAATGCGTCGATAGATGATTAATAACGACAAATGTGTTAGGTTTTAATAAAATCAAGTCTTATAATATTTATATATATTTTTATAATTTATACAAAAATATTACATTTTATATTTTTAAGAATACAAAAATGGCAATATTTAACCTTGATTTTTATACTTTTATGAGTTTAATCCTTTATATATTTAAAGTATATATATTAAACCTTTGACTTTAAAATTTGGCAAAACAGCCCCTTGTAGTTATAACTTTAGTAAAATGACATTTTTGAACCAAAACTATATAATTTTAGAAATTTACAATATATACGCTTATGCATGAAAATATTTACAATTTTAGTCCAAAATTCATAATCTTGATATTTTTCAATATAGAAAGTAGTTTGCAGATTATAGCTTATTACTATAAGCTAAAATAAGTTAGAATAAATAAGTTTTACGAGCTTATAGCTTATCAAAAGAGCTTATGAACTAGAAAGATCAAAATGGGTACGTTTGGTTTAGGAAAACCAAAACGCATGGGTTTGTGGTTCAAGGGCTTAAACAAGAGTTTATATAGGATCTAACAAAGCTTATGAAAGTTCTAAAACAAGGCAAGAGTTTATTGAACGAGTTATGAGCTTACTTGAACTTGAAATGAGTCGAAAATCATGGAAATGGGTCGAATGACTTGAAATGGGTCGAACACTCTTTGGAGATGAATCAAGGACCTCTTTTCTCTTATTTCTTGGCTTCTACTTGCTGAGTTCTTCCTTTCTTCTCTTCTATGGCTTGGTTAGATCATCATTTTGAAGTTGTTTTGAGTTTGAATGGTGAATGATGAATGAATGTATGTATGCGTGTATTTATAGTGTAGAAGAGAAGTAATGGCTAAGTTTTTGGAGTGGAGTAGTGGCCAAGCTACAAGGAGTGGTGGCAAAGATGTTGGAGTGGTGCCCAAGGGTCTTGAATGGTGGCCAACGGTCTTGCTTGGGGCTCAAGTATCATATTTTTAATGAAAGGGCATGACTATTTTGGACAGCCAATATTAGTCTCGGTAAAATGGTTGCCCTTTTCAAAACATAACTTTGATGAATCTCAAACCGGTGAGCATGGTTAGATATTTGAGTCATCTACAACTTTTAGTTTGACATATTTAGGGGTCACTATACAAAAATCTAGAGATAATAGGCATTTACTACAGTTGTGCAGAATCTGCACACCTTTGCCATTTCGGCTATAACTAATTCTACCGACATTGAATCGGGTCGAGTCAACCGGAAAAATAGTCACAAGATATAGGGATACAACCTAGTATTTTTGCTTAATACCCAAAGCCTACTGATTTTGCCCCGATCCTATGTTTTATCACGGATCAGATTCCGAATCTATAATTATGAATTAGTTTAAGTGGTATCGAGTTTGCTAGGGTTTTTGGGTTAGGGTTTTGGTTTAGGATGAGTGTGGAATGGTGTATGCGGGAAAAATTATGTTTAAATGTTGTGCTTAGAAGACTTGTACTCTAGGCTAGAAAGGTAGTACTAAATGCCTTGCATAATTTGGAGGGAAATGAGCTCATTTGAATATCATGCACAATCGGCTTGTACTTTAAGCTTTAAGGTGTTGTACCATGATTTAGGAGGGAAAACATATTTGAATTTATGCGTAGGAATACTTGTACATATGCATCATAAGCTTGTATATTCGTTTTGTATGTATACATTACATGTAATTAGGGTTTTGGTATAAACGTTAACGGATAAAGTTCATTTAGTAATAATGTTATGAAAATTACGTTAAATAGATAACGTACATGATATAGAGGATATTAGAATATTGACTTGATATATTAAGGCGTTTACTTGATATAAACGTAGATAGAATTGGCATAGGTAGTTGCGTGAGCTCGTTTACTTTAGAAATGTAAACTAAGTTACATAATGGAATAAAGCAAAAATTTTCTCGTGAAAAGTAGTATTTAATATAATATAAGTGGAAATTACCATGATGAAAATTGTGGGTTGTTACATTCCCCTAACCTTACAGAAATCTCGTCCCGAGATTTAGTTGAGTGATAGAGTGATATTTGGAAACAGAAGTTCTTAGCTTCTATAGTTTCTGGTCTGATGGCCTACTTTGTTATAATTCTGACACCTAACAGTGCAAGGTCCTGTGTGATGTAGTGTACACTTCCTACACAGGGGATGAGGTCTATTATATCCACAGTTTCCATAAGTCTTGAAGGTTTCCTGCCTTCCATTTTGCTGGTGGTGGTAATCATTGTTACGATTGTTATTGTTGTTACGGTTATTTTGGTAGTTATTGTTGTGGCGATCATTGGGGTAGTTATTGTTGTCACAATTATTGGGGTAGTTGGTGTTGTTTTTGTTTCTTCTATCATCAAACTTTCGTTTGTGATCATTGGTTCCTTGCTCAGCATCGTGCTTTGTTACCTGATCCATTAACCTCTGGGTTATGGTAATGGCTTCCTCCAAAGTTTGAGGCTTTGAAGCGGTAACATTTCCTTCAATACTTTTAGGTAATCCCCCGATGAAAGCTTCCATAAGTTTCTTAGTGTTTGGTACCATATTTGGACATAAGACCGCTAATTCCTGGAATTTTCTAGCATAAGTCTTAAGATCATTTCCTTTCACAACCAAGTTATAAAATTCGTCTTCCATTTTCTTGACTTCAGTTTGAGGGCAATACTTATTGGTCAAGAGCCTTTTCAATTCAGTCCAGACTATCTTGTCGGCTTGCTCTATTCCAATAGGTTTGGCAGAGGAATTCCACCAGGACAAGGCATCCTAGGTGAGAGTACCATTAGAAAATTTCACTTTGAAGTCCTCGGTACAGTTGCTACAAGAAAATACTGATTCAGTTTGTTCTAACCAACGAATGAGACCAACAGCTCCTTTCATACCATTGAAGTAGAAAGGTTGGCAACTCATAAATTCTTTGTAAGTACATTTTCTTGATACATGAGTTTCTCTTGGTCTAGTATTCCTATTTGGATTGTCAGTAATTGCCATGGTTGCAGCTTGTGCTTCTAGAGCAGCAGCAATACTATCAGCAACTAGTTGCCGGATGACAGCCTGAGTCATAGCTGGTGCTGCAGATGTTGATGTTCTCTAGGGAGGCATCTATCAACATATACAAGACAACACATAATAAGAATCCATAAAATGATATAGTCATATCACAAGTTAAGGTATGAAAATTATAATACAAAGACTTGTGATCATTCTTTGATATTACATTGCAGGATATAACGGAAAATTTTGGAATCTAAGACTTCCAGAGATGAACACTCTAACAAGCATCTGACTCATTAGGTTTCTCGGGGACTGGTTCACTTCCCAGTGGTTGCGGTATGATCCATAATGAGTTATCTAAGATAGACTTATCAAAGGGATAGTCTGGTGGTGGTGTAGTTGACCTAAACGGTGATGAAGATCCTACTGATGAAGATGGAGATATTGGAATGGGTGATTCAACAGGTGTCTCAGCGTCTTTAGGTGGTGAAATCTTCTCGGGAGGAAAGAAATGTCGAGAAATCAAACATTGGTGATAGTGATAACACTGGAGATGGAGGCAAAATAGTCGGTGGAGCAATAGGAGCTTGTGGTAATTCATTATCAGTAGCATCATATGCTTGCATGACCTTCATATATGGGTCATCATAAAAAAAGTGAGAGGGCTAGTGAGGCTAAAAGATCCTTAGTTAAATCATCTGAAAAGTTAGGAGAGGTGTTTCCCGGTGAGGCTGGGAAATAGTCCGGTGAAGCCGGGATATAGTCAGGAGAGTGTGTAGAGGAAAAAGTATCCTCAACATCGGAATCAGATAGGATAATAATAGGTTGGGGGGAAAGACATGACTATATAACAACCCAGTGGAAATAACATAAGTTATTTATATATAATATAATAGTAGTGTATTATCTGCCATGGAAATTTCTTACACATACTATTCTGGAAACTGCAGTGGCACGGAGGACTTTCTTGGATGAAAAAAAAGTAGTTATAGTTTAGGTTTTACCCTTGTTCTCTATAACCATAAGCTTTGATACCAATCTGTAACACCTCTATTTTTGACATATAGCAGTGGAAGATAATCTGGGGTATTACTTTATGGATCAACAGACATAATCATAGAAAACGACTCATAAAGAGACATTTTAGAAATTTTTGTTATCATTTATTTATTCATCAGAGTTTTTACAAAAAGTGGTCCTAAAATCTAAAAACATAAAGTTTGAATGATAACCATTTAGCTATCTTCAAGTCCAATGCCACTCCGTGCCATATGTTGCTCAATTACCTGAGATAAACATGCTAAAAGGGTCAACACAAAGGTTGAGTGAAATTCATAGGTTTATGATAAATAGTTGAATATAAGTCATCGTAGACAGTGGGTTACGTTGTTATACACCCATAGATAGTAAAAATTGCAATGAGTAAAATTATCATAGAAAACAGTATTATTACCCTAAGCTCATGACATCAATACGTTAACATGGAAATCACCGTAGTGACATTGGTTGAAGAACAAATGTCCCCGTGGAAAGGTAACTTGCCAAGGTTACCCATTAAGTCAAATATAGTGCGTTTGTTTACCCTATGAACGGGTATACTAACGGGAGTCGTCACCCCCAATAGATCTATCCACAATATTTACGTTTACTCGCAAGTAATTAATGTTTCATGATATGGAAATAGTGGCACTAGAAGGTACTTAGGCAATAATATATCTGGATAGCATACACTTGGAAAAACACTTGCATTCATGGTTTAAGCATGTATCCCCCTCGCGGGTTTATAAAGTATTCAAAAGATTTAAAAGCGAAGCTATGAACTCACCTTAACAGGGGAAATCTGATTGATGGCAAAAGTATATGAAATGAAAGTAACAGCCTCGTCACGCAACTTGAGGGTAATATGTCAAGTCGTAGTGTTTATGTTTTCAAAACTTTATAAAGTTTAACATACATCTTACTTTGATTTATTAATTTATATAAATATTGTATCACTATTCGGGCTATCTTAATTCAGAGGTCATGCAGTAAATGTTTGAGGAGCTAGGACAATTTAAATCGTAAATCCAACAAACTCATCAAAACGTATACTCAAATAAAACCCCTCACATGAAATTCCCTAGTAATGTGATACGATAAGATTTTAAGTTTCTTCAAAAGCTAGTCGATGATAAATTACGTTAAATATATAATATAATTGAAATATAATGCGTCGATCGATGATTAATAACGATAAATGTGTCGGGTTTTAATAAAATCGAGTCTTATAATATTCATATATATTTTTATAATTTATATAAAAATATTACATTTTATTTTTTTAAGAATACAAAAATGGCAATATATACTCTTGTTTTATATATTTTTACAATTTTAGTCCTTATAAAGTATATATAATTCAAACCTTTAGTTTAGAACTTGGCAAAACAGCCCCTTGTAGTTATAACTTTAGGAAAATGACATTTTTGATCCAAAACTATATAATTTCAGAAATTTACAATATATACCCTTGTGCATGAAAATATATACAATTTTAGTCCAAAATTCATAATCTTGATATTTTTCAATATAGAAAGTAATTTGCAGGTTATAACTTATTACTATAAGCAAAAATAAGTTAGAATAAATATGTTTTACGATCTTATAGCTTATCAAAAGAGCTTGTGAAGTAACAAAATCAAAATGGGCATGTTTGGTTTAGGAAGACCAAAACGCATGGGTTTGTGGTTCAAGGGCTTAAACAAGAGTTTACATAGGATCTAACAAAACTTATGAAAGTTCTAAAACAAGGCAAGAGTTTATTGAACGAGTTATGAGCTTACTTGAACTTGAAATGAGTCAAAAATGATGGAAATGGGTCGAATGACTTGAATCAAGGACCTCTTTTCTCTTACTTGAACTTGGAGATGAATCAAGGACCTCTTTTCTCTTAGTTCTTGGCTTCTACTTGCTGAGTTCTTCCTTTCTTCTCTTTTATGGCTTGGTTAGATCATCATTTTGAAGTTGTTTTGAGTTTGAATGGTGAATGATGAATGAATGTATGTATGTGTGTATGTATAGTGTAGAAGAGAAGTAATGGCCAAGTTTTTGGAGTGGAGTAATAGCAACTATAGGGTGAGTATGAAGGGCTAGGATAGTAGTTAAGGGAGGTAAAGACTTGTGGGAGTACACGGCTAGCACAGGTGGTGATGGAGGTGCTTTCGTTTGCTGGTGGCAAAGAGGGTGATGCGAGGTTAGCTTGTTAAGGTGGTATGGTGCTGCTAAGACAAGCGGTGCTGTAATAGTGCATAAGGTGCTTGTTTGGTTTGAAAATGGTTAAAAATTGAAATAAGGCGGTGTCCGAGTTGTGTTTTGGTTTTGGGTTAGGTGTTATTGGTTTTAATCGAGTTAGGGTTAGGTATAGGAATAGCTTAAGGTTTAGGATTGCAGGTTTAAAAATTAAGAACAGGGTTTAGATTGAGGTAAAGGTCTAGGATTTAGGTTAGATCAAAGGTTTAGGTTTAAAATGGAAATTAGGGTTTAAGGTTTTCGTTTAGGTTAAGGTTTTTTAGATTAAGTTTAGGACGATTAGGGTTTAGGTTTAGGTTTTATAAGTTGAGGTATAGAGTATTGTACCGTTGTGCTAAAGTGGTGTAAATAAATTAAATGAATTAGAGGAAAATGAGATAGTTGAATCGTGCTTCATGATTTGTACATTGACTTAAATATTTATACAAGTTAGGAGGGAAATTATATTCAAATATTGTGCTATGATACTTGTACATTTGCCTTATTAGATTGTACCTTAGAATTATATGTAAATATTACATATAGTTAGTGTTTTGATATAAACGTTAACGGATAAAGTTCCTTTAGTAATAATGTTATGAAAATTATGTTAAATAGATAACGTACATGATATAGAGGATATTAGAATATTGACTTGACATATTAAGACGTTTACTTGATATAAACGTAGATAGAATTGGCATAGGTAGTTGCGTGAGCTCGTTTACTTTAGAAATGTAAACTATGTTACATAATGGAATAAAGCAAAAAAAATTCCATGAGAAAGTACTATTTAATATAATATAAGTGGAAATTACAGTGATGAAAATTGAGGGTTGTTACATATGCCTATGAAGGTTACGGATGATAAATAAATGTGCAAAAAGCGGTCTATCTCTTTATGCAGTTTCATTTTTGATGTTGTATGATGTTAAGGTTTTCTGTACGATACACCTTCTAATATGCCTAGCTTAGAGAAGAGATTGTTTAAGATAAATTTGATACACGTCGTCTAGATGAGTTTTGATTTATAAAGGACATACAATATATTTTCTCCACACACAAACATTTGTTTCTAGACTTTGGATTTTTACAAGATTTTTGGACAATCATCTAACCATTTATCCCCACAAGACCATGCATACAAAAGTTGATGAAATATGTATGGTGTTAATAACTTGAAATATAAATTTAGTAGTGCAAACTCTATTATAGAGAGAAGTTGAACCATAATAGACATGTTTTTGCATGATTCATGTGCCCATATATATTCGGGTTAGTTTGATATCTTCATGCCTGTTGATGGTTAAGTATTCGTTGGTTTGCGTGTTCGCAATTTATTGTTTTTGTGGTTGTATTGATGTGATTCTAACATCGTTTGACAATATGTATTAAGCTTTTTATGTAAGCTTTT
>BQNB010115179.1:0-21610 GCA_026074375.1 Tanacetum coccineum
AATGTAAGACAAGTGATGAACTGCAACGTCAACGAGCTAATATGCTATGAATTCTAATATGTACGCTAAGAAGACCTCACTTAGGGGGAGATTGTTAGAAACATAATTTCACAGTCTAACAAGAGAAGCTCGGTCTTGAAGAAACAAGCAGTTTATATCTCAATAGTTAATTAATTAATTAATGTTTAATAATGTAAATGGGTTGTTATGCAAAAAGCCTGCAAAAGCCCAAAAGAAAGGCCCATAGGCCAAACCCCATTACTGTATAAATACACTTTGTTCTTATCATTATTAGGTTAGCTAGTCAATATTATTGTTAGGGTTTCTAGCCATAAAAAAGTTTCTTTCAATCATCAATAAAGTCTTTATTTTACTGAATCTTGATTCTACACATTATTGTTAAGGTTTGTATAAATGATCATGGAATTTCTCAACAAGCTCGGATACCACTTGTTGATCTCAATGAATAGATCTTTACAGCCTGTTTAGGGTGATAGCCAACTTGTATAAATACAAACTGACTATGAGAGAAACACTTGACTGTGAACAAATAATAGTTATGCGGAAACTAACTATATTTGCTAAGAAGAATAATGAGCATAAACAGATCTTTGCTTTTTATTAATCTGCTAAGGGTTACAGATTTTCTAACTATAAAACTAATATTTAGGTGTCCCTCTAACTATGTCGTAAAGTTCCTTTTATACACCAAGGAAACCCTAATGGGCATACAAAACGTGTAGACAGCTCATGCATATCTATTCCTAAAATAGCTCATGCATATCTCTATCTTAAACTACTATTCTGCATAAGCAGACTTAACTATTACATTACCAGTACTAACTCATAACCAGTATTAACATTTTAATACTGACAGAACTAACTATACTACCAGACTTAACTATTAATACTACCAGTATTAAGTCTGAATTACATAATTCCTAATAGTTTTCTTCCTTGAACGCTTTGAATTGTGCATCACGAATCTGTGAGGGTAAGTTTGTATGTATCGTCATGACTAAGGCTCGAAATCGTAATGGCTTAGCCCGTTCCTTTTAGCTTAAGGCATCGGCTATGAAACATTGTCTCCCTACGGTGATAACGAATATCACAATCATAGTCACTGAGCCGTTCGATCCATCGATGTTGCCTCATATTCAACTCCTTTTAATCGAGTATGTGTTGTAGGCTTTTATGGTATGTATACATAATACACCTTGTACCATACAAGTAGCGTCTCTAAATCTTGAGAGCAAACACTACGGCTACAAATTCTAAATCATAGGTCCTATAATTCTTTTCATGAATCTTGAGTTGATGAGATGCGTAGGCTATGTGATGTCCTAGTCTAATCCATATCACAACACACTTACACAAACATACACAGAATATTAGGAAGAAAAGAAAAGGAGGTTTTAGAGAGAGAAAGCTAGATAGAAGGAAGAGAGAAAATGGAAGATCATACTTGAACTATGTGAAATACAAGAATGACCAACACCCTCCCAACATGCTAGGAGGGGTCTTTATATAGTGCCATGCCTAAGTTAGGTGTATGGACTTTGTTCATTGGCCGGTATTGGCTTAGAATAAGCTTAAGGCCCAAAACGTGGACAATATTATATTAAAGTCCAAGCCCATAAAACTCGACTAGCCTATTACAAACTAAGATAGATATAGACTAGGATGACCGAATACATTCTTTTTTTACTTTAATAATTCTAAGGCTAACACTATAACCTTTTCCTTCTGGATTATTACAACGCATAGTTCTTTGTGCGAGGCATCACAATAAACCACAAAATTAACGGTTCCTTTCGGTAGTGATAAAATTAGTGCACTACAGAGTTTCTACGTCAGCAGTTGAAATGCCGACTCTTGCTTTTCTTCCCAATCAAATTCTGATTCTTCTATGTTAGGTTAGTTAAGGGCTTAGCTATCTTGGAAAAATCTTCAATAAATCATTTGTAATAACCGACAAGACCTAAAAATTAGCATATGAAGGGGGGGGGGGTTCTAGGTTTTGCCCAATCTTTTATAGATTTAATCTTAGTTGAGTCAACATGTATGTCGTGACTATCAATCAAATGCTCAAGAAGTGGTACTCTTCGGGTCCAAAATTCAAAGTTAGAGAATTAGGCTTATGATTCCTCTTTCTTAAACAGGTCCAAAGGGAACACTGTGGTGGATAGGTTCTTGGGTGAAAATAGGTGTATGAACAGCTGATGAGGACTCTCCAACCTCTTGTGCTCTCGATAGTTCCTCCCCTTCTCTCCAAGCCTAGAACGTTTTAAGAATCTGTCCGTCGGCCGAGCTTAGCAGCGGGTTCGACAGTGGTAACAGCAATAGTAGCAACGTAAAACTATGGCATTCATATGCTTTATAGTGGAGTATATGTGATGAGGTGTCAATTTATACACTTTTTCAGGGTCATTTAACCCTTAAAATCATGCATATATACCCAGATATTGTACTTAATCATTTCTTTTTGTTATTTTAGCATTTGAGAAGCATTTGGAAGAAAATCACGTGACTTAGGATCGATTCGGGAAGAAACTGGACAAAAACGCACCTTTTCAAGTGTGATAACCGGTAATTTTTCCTAGGTCATAGTATCCTAAATACTATGACTATATATCTACATACTACCATTTCATCAAATTTCTATAGAAAAACTCATGAGTTGACTTTTGATTTCGCTAACAGTTACGGTTTAACCGACTGTCAAATGCTAAATTTCTATAATAATGAATCATTTTGATTCAAATTTCTATATTCTAAACGTCTACGATATCACTTAATCACTTACCGGGATGTCTTCCCGCGCTCAGCGAAAAATGTCCCAAAGCGCATGATGTGTCGTCGTATGGTGCATAATTATTGGGTATCAAGTTTTACATTTATATTTAGCCGACAAACCTAGAGACAACACTTTCACGAGCAGTGTACTCGGTCAAGATGGAGTTTCGGGTGTCGAACACTAAGAGTGAGAGAGTTAACCTAATATTCTGTCAGTATTTTAATTTATCTAGATTAGTCTAATTACTAGCTAAACCTATGCTATACATATTTACTAGAGGTAAATGGGGGGGGGTTGTCAATCTGAGAGATTGGTACAGGTTTAAGGTGACAAATATCAATTCTAAGCACAATAAATACAAGAGACAAATAACAAAAGCTAGAAGAGCAGTACAAGCCAAATATAAGAAAACTATATTAACCATGTTAATCCTATTATATGTTGGTTTGATTAAATAGTGCAATGGTTGTTTATCTCGAGGCGGCATATCATTCTTAAGACTTAGGCGTTTCTTCTTCCTAAGACCTAGATACGAACAATCCTGTCATGATTAACGCATCCGCATAAAGCATCCTAATGTCTAATTATAATCTGTCATAAGGAATTAAAGCAGTGGTGATCCTGTTAATACCCTAGCCCATCGGGACTTTACCCACTTATTACTTGATGTTGTTTTATATACCGATAGTCCACCACCAAAATCAATTACCAATTAATCAAGAACAATACTGGTTGAACAATTATCGGGTCACCTGCTAGTCTAACTATGCTCATAATCAAAGGGTAAAAGATAAGGTGTCATTTGTGATCCTATTGGTTCGGGCATATAGAACACAACATGGACAGTTATCCCGGCATCTAGATTACTGATTAAGTCTCACTAGACCCAGTTGAATGATAGGTCGCATGTACAAATACATAAACAAGTATGAGGCGATAAACATAATTAAACAATCAACAATAAATTAAACAAGCCAAAATTAAATCAAACCAAACATGATAACTTTCATAACATGGCTAATACCCGAGGGTATTAGCCCACAATCGTCATAATTATACAAGCGTAATCAAATGATTAAGAAAATAAGAATTACACGATGTCTTCTATGGAATTGTGGTTGGTGCTTGACCTTGGCTGCTCTTCTTGGCTTCTGAAATTCGAGCTCTAATGTATACTATACAAAGAATATGATATTGCACACTAAAACTCGTATTCGAGTCTTCTATTTATAGTGTCTGATTTTCGCCTGGATACGCCGTATAGAGTTAAGTGGATACGGCGTATAGGGTAATTTTCCTTGGAGTTCGCGATAAGATCAAATCAATCGAGATAACTACCATCAATCATATTAAATGTGTATCTTTGACTGATGATACAGCTGTGCATACGGCGTATTGGAGAGTAGTGGATACGCCAGATCGGGAATTGATCATTACGCGTTTCTTGTGCTGAGCTGGCGCAGATACGTCGTATCAGTTTGTGCATACGGCGTATAAGGAATTGAGTGATATGCCATATAGGGAATTGATCATTACCTTCCTTGTTGGATACGGCGTATAGTAGCAGATTACTATTTTCTTCAAATGTCTTTGTTTAATCTCCAGAATTGCGCCTTTTAGCTTCTTCTTTACAAGTTACTCCTGAATTACTGCATTTGTAAACTTTAAACGATTAAGCACCAATATCTTGCAATAATTATTTAAAAGTGGTCAAAATATACGGGATAAATGATATTAAAATATGACTTTATTTGATGATATCAAATATTCCCCCACTTGAATCCTACTTGTCCTCAAGTAGACTTTTAGAAAGGTTTGTGAAAATGTATCCCAACCGAGGTTAAGGATTTTTCCGTTTAAGCACTTTTTCTTGTTCAGACCACCTGTACAAAACTAAGCTCCTCACAAAATAGGGAAATGAAATCACTCAGATCACTCAACTAATATAGGGTGTATCATTTAGTAGTACGCTTAATTGCTCAGTCGTGATTAACTTCGTATCATAGGCTTGGCAAGGATACACATCTCCACCTCTAAAGCTAAGGAGTAACAAGTAAAAAGGTAAATTGGGTATTTATTTAAAGGCTCGGGTTTTAATCATTCTTATAAGGATAAAGAACGATATAGGGTGTGGAGCTTCTGACTTTCACCAAAGGTCGTCGTCAAACAAGGCAGCTGAGACATGCATACATGGCCGTAACGACAGAATAGACATCCACGCTCGTACACATCCTCATTCGAGTAGATCCTAAGGTTAGTTATCAGGAAAGGGAAGTAAAATGGTTGTTAAATAAAATAAACAAAACAAATAGATTAAAGCCAACAAATAAGGTGCGGTTGCTAGTAACTTTTCTCGACCGTTCCATGACAAAGACTCAAACATATAAATAAACGTCTCGATCATAGAGATGACAAAGACAACCTAAGTTGGCGTCCCCATAACGGTCAACTTCCCTTACATCCTCAACTTTACATACTTTTACAAAATAAGTGGTGATATCGGCCACTTTTTACAATACTTTACATCGTTGATTTTTGTAACGTATCAACGAATAATCGATCTTTTCAAATAATTCCTTCGGTATAAGCTCAATGAACGACTATCTTTTTTCTCATCATTTTTTTTGCTTGCAATAATACATCATAAATCTCGGTGTAATTTCACCGTCTTCACTATCATCATTTGTCTGGCAAAATTTTCTTTTGGACTTTTTTTCTTTCGGACATAATACATAATTGTGAAAGTAGCAAAAATACACGAGCTACAAACATCCCCATTGCATTGTGCAATTTCCTCGACCATTACAAAGATAGAGAAACTTGACTTTGACGCAGGAACTACAAAACTTTACACAAAAGCAACTAGCAACATTGATTAAAATAGGCTTTAATCTACACGGTAGGCTAAGGTGTAAAGGTGAAACGAAACAAATTTTAATTGGTGTGGAAAAAGAAAGGAATGGCTCAGCAGGTTGTTCTAGGGGTATCATACTCTAAAAATGAGAGTAAGCAAAAGGGTTACACGGGGGTTAACTAACCAGTGTAGTTAGTTAAAATTACGACATGTAGGCTTTTTGGTTTAATCCTAAAATTTACCAGTTAAGCATGTTACTCCATCTAAATCCATAGTACTCATGGTCTCGAGTGATATACCAGGCCAAGTTCTAAAGTCCACTACATCACCGGCACACACATATTTTTGTGGAATTTTAGTAAGCAGTTGGAAACGGAATGGCTTAATTCTCACAGATAGACAATAAGGGTAATAGTGCGCTAGGTAATGTAACTAGTGATTTTTCACAAAAAGTATGCTTGAAAAAATTTTAAATTTTGACCATTTTTAGGCATTTTTAAGCATATAGCATTTTATTTGTGAAAATGAGGACAAGTACGTTCTAATTCTCCATCCCCCCACTTAAATTATACAACGTCCTCGTTGTATATATAAAACAATTAAATAAATATGGGAAAAAGAATTAGAATGAGGAAACTCCCTGTTAGTTTGCTCTGGATGATTCTCTATTTTGAGTATTTGAGCAAAAAGAGTGTTGACGAGGGCTTAAGAATGCCCGAGAGAGGTCAACACGAGGCGATTTCATATCATATCTTTTGAGTCGATTTCATTTACAGCAAGGTCCTGCGTGAAAGTTAGAAGACGTTTGTGCAATTCGTACTTTCGCTAACCTACAAAACAAGCAAACAATTAAACATACAACTGTACATGTTACAATACGCCGTATCCTAAACCCTAGGATACGATGTATGTAAACCTGTGAAAACAATTAAATACTAGAAAATAAAGACTAATAATTTTCCAGACGTGCATACGCCGTATCCAGAGGGGTTATATACGCCGTATGTATGTCTGGGCATACAGACTCAACAAAAATTTAAATTTCAAACAATTAAATTGCGACAAACAATTAAAAATAACCGGGTTGTCTCCCGGTAAGCACTTTTGTTTCAGCCGGTCGTAAAGTTTGACTTTTTTTACACTCTGCATTTTATTCTTCCATAAAGACCCTCTTAATTATGCTAGAGTCAGGTTTAATGCTTTTAAAAACCAGTTTTTCTTCCCTGACCCTTAAAGTGACTTTCCTTTTATAGACGTCGATCTTAACATGGGCAGTAGATAGGAATGGTCGTCCGAGGATCAAAGGAACATCGTCATCCTCGGGTATGTCCAAGATGACAAAGTCAATGGGGAAAACAAATTTGCCAATCCTAACTAGCACGTTTGTAGCTATGCCTTTAGGTTGCTTTATGGTTCTATCGGCCAATTCTATGGTCATCCTAGTGTGAGATAAATTTCCTAAACCAAGGTTGGTATAGGTAGAGAATGGCATAACACTCACACTAGCTCCTAGATCAACAAGGGCTTTATTAAAACAAATATTATTAATAAAACAAGGTAAGGTAAAGCTCCCTGGATCTTTTTCTTTTTGAGGCAGGTTGTCAGCATGAGCATCCAGAATATTCACTCCACGTGCCTCTTTGAAATCACCACAACAGTAACTGTGTAGTCGCCTTGGGAAGGGGACTGTTTCGGGAAATATAAATCTGTGTTGTGGACCCGATACGATGTATGGGTCATACTCCATACGGCGTATCTCAGAAAAATCAGTTGTAGCAGTCGAGATCGATTTCACTTGGTCTCTCGGATTCGTTTCTGTGGATCCGGGTAGACTTCCGAACCCTCTTTCTTGCAATACTTTACTCATTTGTCCGATTTGTAGTTCCAAGGTTTTAATCGATGCTCCTTGATTTCATATTTCCGCATCGGTAGAAGCTCGGATTTCTTTGATGATGTTCGAGTTCTCTTCATGCCTCTTAGCTGATTCAGTCATGAATTTGGACAACGATTCTTTCATAGTATCTCTTCGAGCAGGGTACGAAGTATTTCCGTTGTTGCGTTGGTAGAATCCTGGCCCGACTGCTCTGTATTGTCCTCCCGGATGATAGGGTGTACCAAACTGTGTATAGTAGGCTTCCTTTAAAGTTTTCCCTTCTTCCTTTTGTAGACAATCTTTAGTGTAATGAGGTCCCTTGCATAGTTCGCATCCGACCTGAGCAGCGTACACCTTTTCGTTAACTTTTTTCTAATTTCTCTGCCAAGACTGTTGAGTTGGGCTTGAATAGTGGCAAGCCCGTCAGAAGTTTTAGTACTTTTAGTCCTTGAAGATTATCCATTATGCCATTTCTGAGAGTATTCAACCATTTCTTGGATGGCTGTTTTAGCATCAACAACGGTTTTAGTCGGTATGGCACCTCTCGAGTCAAGGATTTATCTTGTCGAAACATCGAGCCCATTATAAAACAAGATCAATTCCTGCATGTCGGTTAGATAGTGTTGAGGACACTTCATCAGCAATTCTTTAAATCTTTCCCATGCTCGAAAAAGGCTTTCATCAGGTTCCTGCTGGAAGTTATTGATTTCCTCCATTTTCTTTGCGGTACGTGCAGGTGGACAGTATTTGTTTAGAAACTTTGTTTTTAGGCCTTCCCAGGTTGTGATTGAACCAGTTGGTTGCAGCTCTAGTTAGGGATACAGGAAAGGCACGAAGCATAAGTTGATCTTGCGTTATTTTTGGTACGTGGAATAAATAAACAATCTCTAGAACTTTTTGATGTGTTCGTTGGCATCTTCGTGTTCCGAACCACTGAAAGTATTGTCCCGAAGTTCTTTGAGAAACTAGCCCTTTAGTTTAAATTGGATATCGGCATCAATTGTGGGCCTAGCTACGCCCGACCTGATTTCGTCACGGGTTTTGCTCATATATTGTTTCATTGTTTCCGCCATTATTTTTGTAACTTCATCTACTTAAACGTGCTCTTCGATCTCAGAAATTTGATAAAATTCAGGTGAACTTGATTCCGCTAGGCTTGGTACTTCGAAAAGCTTCCTTCTTGAGCGAAGTACTCATTCTAAGTTTTCTAAAGGTGAGAGTAGTTCCTTAGTGGAACTCCGTGTCATGCACTACCTGAAACAGAAAATTAATCAGAAGGATATGCTCTTACAAGAAGGAATACATGAATTTAAACAATGAAATCAATTTTCAGTTATGCTGCTATATCAGATGACCGATACGCCGTATCCTATTGAACAGAATACGCCGTATGAGTCTGTTGAATAGCAGTACGCCGTATTGAGTTCACAGAATACGCCGTATTGTTGGAAAACAAATACGCCGTTTAGGCTGCAAAATTAATACGTTGTCCTGAGCAGAAGGTTAGATACGCCACATCCAACTGGTGGATACGTTGTATCAGGTGATCTGTCAGAACAGAATACTATTTAAAACAAATTAAATGAAATAAATTAAACACACAATTAAACTAGACAATTAGCAGTTAGAAGTCAGAATTAAATTAACAATTATACACTAAACAAGTTAAAGGTTAGAAATACTAATAAGAATATAAAATTAAACTATTCACTCCTCGGCAGTGGCGCCAAAAACCTGACGTGTCATCGTGTGGTGCATAATTATTGGGTATCAAGTTTTACATTTATATTTAGCCGACAAACCTAGAGACAACACTTTCACGGGCAGTGTACCCGGTCAAGATGGAGTTTTGCGGTAAGTAGGGTGTCGAACACTAAGAGTGAGAGAGTTAACCTAATATTCTATCAGTATTTTAATCTATCTAGATTAGTCTAATTACTAGCTAAACCTATGTTATACATATTTACTAGAGGTAAATGGGGGGGGGGTGTTCTCAGTCTAAGAGACTGTCACAGGTTTAAGGTGACAAATATCAATTCTAAGCACAATAAATACAAAAGACAAATAACAAAATCTAGAAGAGCGGTACAAGCCAAATATAAGAAAACTGTATTAACCATGTTAATCCGATTATATGTTGGTTTGATTAAATAGTGGAATGGCTGTTTATCTCGAGGCGGCATATCATTCATAAGACTTAGGCGTTTCTTCTTCCTAAAACCTAGATACGAACAATCATGTCACGATTAACGCATCCGCATAAAGCATCCTAGTGTCTAATTATAATCTGTCATAGGGAATTATAGCAGTGGTGATCCTGTTAATACCCTAGCCCATCGAAACTTTACCCACTTATTACTTGATGTTGTTTTATATACCGGTAGTCTACTACCAAAATAAATTACCAATTATCAAGAACAATACTGGTTGAATAATTATCGGGTCACCTGCCAGTCCAACTAAGCTCATAATCAAAGGGTAAAAGATAAGGTGTCATTTGTGATCCTATTGGTCCGGGCATATAGAACACAACATAGAGAGCTATCCCAGCATCTAGATTACTGGTTAAGTCTCACTAGACCCAGTTGAATGATAGGTCGCATGTATAAGTACATAAACAAGTATGAGGCAATAAACATAATTAAACAATCAACGATAAATTAAACAAGCCGATATTAAATCAAACCAAACATGATAACTTTCATAACATGGCTAATACCTGAAGGTCTTAGCCTATAATCGTCATAATTATACAAGCGTAATCAAATGATTAAAAATCGAATGATTAAGAAAATAAGAATTACACGATGTCTTCTATGGAATTGTGGTTGGTGCTTGACCTTGGCTGCTCTTCTTGGCTTTTGAAATTCGAGCTCTAATGTATACTATACAGAGAATATAATATTGCACACTGAAACTCGTATTTGAGTCTTCTATTTATAGTGTCTGATTTTCGCCTGGATACGCCGTATAGAGTTAAGTGGATACGGCGTATAGGGTAATTTTCCTTGGAGTTCACGATAAGATCAAATCAATTGAGATAATTACCATCAATCATATTAAATGTGTATCTTTGACTGATGATACAGCTGTGTATACGGCGTATTGGAGAGTAGTGGATATGCCAGATCGGGAATTGATCATTACGCGTTTCTTGTGCTGAGCTGGCGCAGATACGCCATATCTTCCTTGCTGGATACGACGTATAGTAGCGATTTTCAGAATTCTTCAAATATCTTCGTTTTAGTTCTAGAATTGCGACTTTTTGCTTTGTCTTCACAAGTTACTCCTGAATTACTGCATTTATCAACTTTAAAGCAATTAAGTACCAAATCATGCAATAATTATATAAAAGTGGGTAAAATAGATGGGATAAATGATAGTAAAATATGACGTTATTTGATGATATCCGCGTACCGGCATGACAAATACTAAATCTTACGTTTGTTAGCTCCAATAATCTTAATGAACTTATATTATTAAGTTATTTCATATTGTAACCCTTGCGGATTTTCCAATCTCATAATCTTCGATATAGTCCTTTGACTTCTTGACTTTTACTCTTTCAGTCAGAGCAGCTACTGTGTTAACGGTAGTCATTTTATCATATATTTGATCAATAGTTCAATTATTTCTTTAATCATCTTAGTGTGGATGATTATATCTATATTTGATCAATTTTCAGAAGGTTGTCCCGCAAACGGCTTAAAATGTCAAACAACGCGTTCCGACACTTCCATTCATGGTTCATACTAAATCTAAAAAATTTTAACTAAAAGACCTATGGTGTTAATATTCAAAGTTTAAGTAAACATATATTTACATTCGTTAAAAATACAAGAAAACTACGGGTCATGTTTTAATCACGAACTATAATCGTTAGATGACCCGACAAGGGACAAAAGGCACCTAGGAACCCCCTAGGATACCTTGGCGGTCGAACCCAACAAGGGAACCACAAGGCTTGTTTTTTGGAAACTTTTCTAGTGCATGCATGTATATTTGACTCATTTCATTTCAAAACACACACACACCACAACAAAAACACAAAGCAAAAATATTTTCTCTCTTCCTCTCTTGCTTATTTCGGACGCAACAACCAACACACACAAACAATACATTTTTGTGATTTTGATCAATAACATGAAGATTTGAGTTCATCCGAGTCTATTTTGTTGGTGCTTGGGTACATTAAAAACAACATTTGGGTTGTTGGTTTCGTGTTAATCTCATCTTCAAAACCCTCTTTTGTAATCATTTTCTTTTGAAAATATTTGTACTTTTAAATGCTTAATGATGCATAGATGATAGTTGTACGGTGCGTTTGCTAGAAATCAAAAACGAAAAGTTTATAAAAACTCATTAAGGGTGCGTTTGGGTTTGAGCAAGAAAAGAAAAGAAACCAAGGATTTGTCATTTTAATATTTTGGTTGTGGTGGAAAAATAATATTTAGTGTCAAAATCTTATAACTTATTTTTAGCTTATTAATAAGCTCTTAGTGGCTTATTAGGCTTATTCTGGTCTCAGTTTAAAAAGAAAATCTAAAGAAATTAATATATCTTATTTTGGTCTTATCTTGCCTCGGCCCAATAAGGAAAAATAAGCCGTAACTTATTTTTGCCTTATTGGTCTCGACTTATATTTTTCAGGCTTACATACTGGCTTATGTTAATTCCGAGAGTCCTTATTTATTTCTACATCGCTTATTGGATTTGCTTTGTAAAACTTTGGGCTAAAAAGTAAACATTAAATCTCTATTCTATATTTTGGACGAAAGGGCCCACTAAAGGCACCATGGTTTTGGCTTATGGCTTAATAAGCCAAACGTCTTATTTTCGAACTTAATTCTATTTCTTAATTGACTTACTTCGTTTGATATTTAAAAATGGCGATAATTAATCATATCGACTTTTATTGGTTTTCAGAATATTAATACTAAGACTAAATCTATATTTGAGTTTTCGACATGTTTTATTTTTGGCATACTAAGTTGAGATACTTAGACTTATTTAAAATAAACTTGATTTTTAGATGAATATCAGACCAAAACTTGGAAAGACTAATGGACTATGATTGATTTTGGTTAGAAGGGGCTAACGGACTAATCAATTTGACTAATATTAGGCTTATGGTCCAATAAGTGAAAAACTAGTAAACGTATGCATGAAAGCGGATTTTTGACCGGTTTATACTTATATAAGCTTAGTATAGTGAATAGTCATTTGGAAAATGTGTTTTGATAAAGCGTAGAGCGAACGAAAGTTTTGGTGTTTTGTCAGAAATTGATGATTTGAGGAAAATGTTTGAAAATAAGGTTTAAAAACCTTGGAAAGCTTTTATAAACAAACGGTTCATGGCAAAATTTATAAAAATAACTATAATTAGAAATATTTCACTAAAACTTACTTTTTTCAAAATCCGATAAAAGACGAAATAATAAAATATTATTATTTTAGTAAATCGACTAAAAGACGAAAAAACTATTTTTTATAAGTTTATAAAATATAAAACTCTTACCATTCATCTTGTGTATTTAAGACGTGTTAATACCCATACTATAAATAATATATCTAGGTAACTTGGGTTGTTGGAGTAAATTGCCAAAATATGTTTAAATTCTTACTTCTATAATTCTCATTTCTATTGAGGGGTAAATTGCCGAAACATGCTTAAATTCTTAAACTCTTATTCTTTTCTAATTTCTAAGGTCTTATTTTTATTGATTTCTTATTGTTATAATTCTAAATTCTTAAACTCTTATTCTCGGATTTCTAATTTCTAAAGTCTCATTTCTATAGAATTCTTATTTCTATAATTCTAAGTTCTTAAACTCTTGTTCTCGAATTTCTAATTCCTAAAGTTTCATTTCTATTGAACTCTTATTTCTATAATTCTAATATATTAAGCTCTTGTTCTCGAATCTCAAATTCCTAAAGTCTTATTTCTGTAATACTTACACCTATAATCCTTATTTCTTAAGTTTTAGATTCCTAAATTCTTATTCCTTTAAAGGCATAGGATTCATCAAGTCAAACTACTTAACCACCACACCTCAACGATGCAGACCTTTTTATAATATTTAAACAAATACTTTTACAAATACTATTACAAACGCTTGTGCATTAAGTCGTTTTCATACAACATATCACTAAGGTAAAACTTATTAATAGGTCATGGCCGGGTATCGTTGCACGTTTAGCTAGTGATCATCTATATTCAGCTACTTTCATCTTTATATTGAGGTGAGTTCTTGTAGCCCCACTTTTCAAACTCTTTTCCGTTAGGGGAAAATGATACTCAAAATCTATTTTAACTACTTTTACTACTGTGTAAAACCTCTTATTTCTCTTTGGACAATGCTATGTGCCTATTATTACGTGTATGAATGTTATGTAAATGCTATGAGATATATATATATGCAAAGTTCCATTTGGACTTCTGCTCAATACTACTTAGCCGACTGTGTAGCTCCAGCTAGTAGGCGATAGGTCCGGAGGACTATAAGCGCACGAGAATTCTATTGATTTATTAATTTGGGTTGGGATACCCTGGTATAATATGTTGAGGTGTTGATAATCTAAATACTATTGCATGCATTCTGCTTTCATATTGCACTATTATCCACACTTTTAAATTCTAGCACAACAACTAGGTTTACTTCTAAACCTACGAGCTCACCAACGTTATGTTGACTTTTCGAGTATCACTTTCAGGTTTGATCAACATTTATTACGGAAGGTATATGATAATCAATGACCTCTACTACCGGGATGTTTCTAAAGAAAAGGGTTTTCAACTACTTAAAACTAAAATTTTCTAAAAGTATTGTAATTCTAAATTCTTGTAACAATGTATGGTATATCTTGTATCTTGTGCGATGTAATCATAACGTCACATCACGTGTTTCCGCTCTTAGCGGGGTGTGACAGATTGATATCAGAGCCAAAGTTATAGAGAATGCCTGTTTTTCTAAAATAAAAACGCAACTATAACCAAACTATAATTTTCCTAAAGTACGCATAGCCTGATCAACTATGCCTAATTTACGAAGGATTACAAAATGATAGGGGTAGTTTCCTTAAGTTATGTTAGAGGGGGGGGGGAGTACACAAAATTCTAAGATCATCTGAAAATAACTTAGCCATGAGCGTACATATTGCATAATATGTACTTTCACTTTATACTCCTACATGAAATTCTTTATGAGTGCTAAAACCTAAATCATCGTGGATTGCCTATTGACTAGCATGTTGCCTTAATTGCATTACATGACGCCTTGAATGCTTGCCTTATTTCTATTGCTCATGCTTATCTTTCATATTTGCCTTGCAAGCTCTACATGTGGCCTTACTACCATGTGATCTCTATCACCTATACTTGGTGGCATGCTTGCCTTGCAATGCTCTATATGTCATCATGCATACTTATACTTTGCTACTGCTTACCTGTACAAGCAGGTCCATACTAGTAATTTCTACTACGAATACTATACTAAATACTATTTCAGATACGTCCCAACATTGAGTTGTAGGACGACCAACGTTGAATTCATTATTTTGGATATAGTATTTTGGTTATACTATTTGGGATATACTATTTTGAGAACACTATTTTGAAATACTTTCTTTATATACTAATTTGGGTACACAACTACTCAGTTGTTGCCCTATGCTATTACGTCACGGTTATCACTTACCCTGTTCCCCCTATACTACTCACTTGGTTAGAAAGTCTAAATTCACCGCATTCTAAACCGATGAATTGAATTACATCCTTAGTCGCACTAAGAACAACTCACTGACTGGCGTAGCCGTAATTAGTGGTCTTGTCATACAATTAGGACCTTGGAGACTACAAATAGAACAATTGGATTCATGAAAAAGTGATACTCTCAAAATGAGTTCTTCACGTCAGTCGCGATAACAGTACTCGACCTAGTGTTTGTGCTCCGGACATGGTACCAATATGGACGACCCGAAGTCTTTCGGTCAAAATTTTTATACATGTGAAATGTTTGTTAATACAAATATTCGCGCAAAAATGATATTTATATTTAATGATCTTCATGTTTTGATAATAACAAATATAATGTCATACTACGTAAAAGTTTACGTAAACAAGTTATTTAGTCGAAAGTTTACTTGACGATGACAAATCACTTAAGGTATGAATATGGCATTATTAAATATAGTTAATGATCAAAGAAAAATATTATCATTTGCATAAACCTTTTCTAATCAAATGATTTAGGTTAACACATGATTAATTATAAGCTAGTTATATTAATCATGTAAGACAAAATAAGATTAAGCATAAGTGGAAACAATCTTTTCAAATCTTTCCAAATCTAGAAGATCTTTCCTTATTAGTGATAAGAAATATTTTTCTTCTAGAAGAATCTAATAAACAAGTTTTATTAAGTACAAAACAATATTTTGTAAAGATTTGAGGTTATTCACAAAATGACAAAGGCTATCCCAGGTCCTCCTACGGATCCACCAAAACCGAAGGATAGATCCAGCTGATGGTGGATTCGTGGATACCCTCGACCAGCTGGCTGGGACAACATTTGAACTTCAAAGTGTTGCCTATAAATAGCAACCTTATGTCTTCATTTTAGACAACTCTTGACAAATATTTTTACACATATCTTTTATCTTTTTCATATTCTTTGATCATTATACTTGTTTCATAATCTATTACAAGTGTTAACTCATTCCACTCTCTAGTGAAGAACACTAACGAAGACGTCAAGCTTCAGGTGTTAATAGTTTAGTTGGGTCATCACGATTGTGATAATCATTCATCTTGTATATCTTGTGTTGTGTGTTGTGTGTATCATATGTGTATGATAGGTTAGTATTTAGGCCACAAAATACATAGTGTGTTAGATTTGTTCTATCTCGAAGTAGATCTCGGTATTTAGCTTAGTACTGGAAAAAGTATAAGCGATGTGTACGGTTTTCTCCGCCTAAAGGGAGCTTGTTGACATAGTGAAGAAAACTCTCAAGTTGGGTACTTGGGGAGTGGAGTAGGGCAAAGAGGAGCTTCGTAGCCGAACCACTATAAATCATTGTGTCATCAGTTTGATCTTTCCTATCCTTACTTGTTTATACTTCGTAGATTACTTATTCACTTATTGCTTTGCTATCACATACACTTGTGTATATCTCTTGAATTCACATAAGTCGACAATATAAGTTTTAATAATAAAATGATATAAACTATTCAACCCCCCTTCTAGTTTCCACAATTGGTATCAGAAGCCAAGATCTTTAACGTATATTGTACATTAAAGCTTGAATCGATCTATGAATTCGGATAAATATCTAGAAGGGCAATCTATGCAAAGACTACCACTTTTTGAAAGTGATCATTTTATATATTGGAAAATAGATTTGAAACTTATGTAAAAGCCAAAGATTTAGATCTTTAGCATATTATCTTGAATGGTGATTTTATACTGGCTGCCAAAAATGAAGTTACCCAAGTTTTAGAGGTTGTTCCCTTTGAAGAACAATCTGACGATCTTAAAAGGAAACTTGCTAAAAATAATGAATCTAAAATGGTTCTTTATTATGCTTTACCTAAAAAGGAATACAAAAGAATTTTTATATGTAAAACGGCTAAAGATATTTGGCAATCGTTGTTAATCACACAACAAGGTAATAGCCAAGTAAAGTATAATAAAATTGATTTTCTTGTTCAACAATATGAACAATTTACTATCTTTGAAGAAGAATCTATTGATAGCGGTTTTGCTAGATTTAACACTATTATTACTAGTCTTAAACCTCTTGATGAAGGTTTCTCTAGCAAGAACTATGTTAGGAAGTTTCTGATAGGATCGATTAAGCTCAGTTTGTTTAGTACTTATATATATATAGGATTAACAATAACAATGATAACAATATGCAGTGGAATATAAATAAGAACATCTATGTTATTGAACAAGGTTTTATTACCATACGTTTCAACCAAGCCTCAAATCTATATGATCAATATAGATCGTGTTACTCAACAGTAACAGGGATCAAGTTACCTTGACCTTGAGGCTACACCAAACAAACTTTAGACGTCTACATCTCTAAACCTGTGCACACTAAACCTACACGCCTAATATCTCTTTATATAATTGAGATATCTAGGTTTACAAAGGAATCATAAGAGTATTAGGAAACTAAGATCTTCCTAATATTTATCTTTATCTTTATCTTGTTAAAGAAGTCTTCAATATTGAGCATATCTTGTAGAATCCTCCATCTTTTGTAGAATTTCATAATGTCGAATTAGTCCCACTTATTTCATTCTTTTGTTCTTTTGTCTCATTAAATCTATAAATCCTAATAGTTTCTTAGGTCTCTACATCCTAAATGGAGAGCAAAGGTCACGACGATTGAAGAATCAAAAGATTTGCCTTCACTAGCTCTAGACGAGCTAATCGGCAATCTAAAAGTACATGAAATTGTCATGGAAAGAGATTCCAGAATCTATAGAGGCAAAAAGGAAAGAGTTAAGTTCAATGCCTTGAAAGCTAAGAAAAAGTCTAGTGATGATGAAACTTTCACATCCGGAAGTGTTGACGAAGAATATGTTATGGCCGTAAGGAACTTTAAAAAGTTCTTTAGAAGAAAGGATTAATTTGTTAGGCAACCAAAAGAAGAAAAGAAGTCATTCCGACAAAAGGATGAGAAGAAAGGAAAGAGTGACCGAAAATGCTTTAGATGCGGTGATCCAAATCATCTCATTGGTGATTGTCCAAAACTACCTCGTAACAAAGATCAAAAGACCTTCATTGGAAGTTCTTAGAGCGATAGCGAAAATGACGCCGATGAAAAAACTAACGATGAAAGTTGTCTCATGGCTTAATCGTCAAATGAGGTATCTCTTAACTCTTCTTATTATAGTGATAATGCTTCTTCTCCTGATAATGATAGTATGCAAATAGAATACAATAATTTATGTGAAATTAGCTTAAAAATCATTAACAAGAATAAAATTTTAAAAACTAAAAGAGAACTTTTAGAAAAAGAAGTTTTAGAGTTAAACGAGAAAATTAAGAAACTTGAAAGAAATAAGGGAATTGATGTTATATGTGAATCGTGTCAAGAACTTAAGTTAGAAAACGCTAAACTTAAAGAAACTCAAATTAAGTTCGTCGAATTTGATAAAAGTGCTAATTCACTAAAAGAAATGTTAAATAATCAAAATTAATCTAGTTGAAAAATAAGTCTAGAATTTGATAATAGTAAAGCGTCAACAAGCGGAACCAAACCCATGAGTTTTGTTGGGTCGTCTGCTGAAAATGCAACTAACGGATCCACCTTAAAGGTGCACGGATCCACCATACTTGGATTCGTGAATCCCTCAGGTGCTGAAAAAGTGACAGAACACGTTTTTAGTCCACCCATGTCTTTGAGATCGGATGTTGTCATTACTAGGAAGACACTAATACATAATAGGATTAAAGAGTCAAAGAAACCATCTTTAAAACCATCACTTAAAAGCGGTTTAGGATATGTCAAAACCGAGTCTAGGTCGAAAACACCTCCGCCTAGAAGAAATATCTTTTCTCAACCAAGATACAACACACCTCAACCTAGAAGAAATTCTAGAGAACCAATTCACCAAAACTTATATCATATGAATTGGAACAACAATCAAAGTCAAGGTTGTGTACATATGGGAAATTGTATCCCATTTCAATATCGTAATCAATTGCAACAAATGCAAGGGATGTACAACACTAACATTTTTGGACCCATAAGATATTGGGGACTAAACGCTTGAATTTGTTTTTGTTGAAATATGTATGCTTGAGAACGTGTTTGGAACCGGACGAATGGATTAAAGATAGTGGTTGCTCCAAACATATGACCGGTAAAAAAAGTGTATTCTCTACCTACAAAGCATACGACGGAGGTAATGTTGTCTTTGGAAGTAATTTGAAAGGAAAAATCAGAGGCAAAGGTACGATCTCAAATAACTCTCTTACCATATCCAACGTAGAACTCGTAGATAACTTAGCGTTTAATTTGTAATAATAAGTGTCGGTCAAATTTATGATAATAAGTGTAGAGTTTTATTTACGGAAGAAGGTAGGGAAATAATTAAAGATGGTAAAATCATTGGAAACGGAATTAGGAAAAATGGGTTATACGTAATGAAATTAGGAAATAAGTCTCAAGACAAATAATGTCTTGCCACGGTAGTGGATAAATCTACCTTATGGCATAGAAGACTTGGTCACGGTAACATGCGGTTAATTCAATCTTTATCATCTAAAGAATTAGTTAGAAACTTACCTAAGCTAAAATATGATAAACATTTTTGTGATGCTTGCAAAATTAGGAAGCAGGCTCATGCAAGTCATAAAGCCAAAAATATGGTTTCTACTAAAAGATGTTTATAATTATTACATATAGACTTATTCGGTTCGTCAGAAATTAAAAGATATGGAGGTAATTTTTATACCTTAGTTGTAGTAGATGATTATTCTAGGTATACATGGGCTAGATTTCTAAAAACTAAAAATGAATCTTTTGAGAAATTTGAAATATTAAGTAGGAAAATTCAAAACCAACTAGGTAGTTCTATAGTAGCTATTAGAACGGATCATGGTTAGGAATTTGATAATGAAGTACAATTCGGAGCTTATTGTGATGCACAAGGCATTACTCATAACTTCTGGGCTCCACGTACTCCACAATCAAATTGGGTAGTAGAAAGAAAGAATAGAACATTACAAGATATAGAACATTACAAGAGATGTCTATGACTATGCTTAACGAAAAATTTATTCCACAAAAGTTTTGGTGTAATGCAATTACATCAACTTATATACTAAATAGAATATAAATTCGACCAATACTAGGAAAAACCCCTTATAAAATATTTAGAGGTAGAAAACCCTCTTTAGAATATTTCAAAGTATTTGGAAGCAAGTGCTTCATTTTAAATACTATAAAATATCTAACCAAGTTTGACCCAAAGTCATACGAAATCTAGGATGTTCTCAAAATAGAAAAGCTTATATAGTGTTAAATAAACATACAATGAAAGTCGAAGAAGCACTCAACATGACATTCGATGAAAGTCCTCCTCCTACCAAATTATCACCATTGGTTGATGATGATGTTGGTGAAGAAGAAGATATTAAAAATTATACCAAAGTAGTAAATAATAATAATGAAGAAGATGAGTCGATAGAAGTTGACGAAGTTGTTAACATTAAGGAGTCCAAGAATCATATACTAGATCAAGTTATAGGAAATATTAATCAAAGAACTTTAAGATCTCAAGCCCCAAATCCTAGTAATTTCTTTTGTTTTATATCTACCATAGTACCCAAAGATGTCAATGAGGCATTAAAAAATGAAAGTTGGGTTGTAGCTATGCAAGAAGAATTAAATCAATTTACAATTAATGATGTTTAGGATTTAGTCCCTCTACCCATGAGTCAATCCGTCATAGGAACAAAATGGGTCTTTAGGAATAAATTAGATGAAAATGGTATGGTGTCTAGAAATAAGGTTAGGTTAGTAGCACAAGGATATAATCAACAAGAAGGTATAGATTATGATGAAACATATGCTCCGGTAGCTAGGTTAGAATCAATTAGAATACTTCTTGCTATTGCTTGTGCAAATGATTTTAAATTATACAAAATGGATGTAAAAAGTGCTTTTCTAAATAGTTTCATAAACGAAGAGGTTTACGTTGCTCAGCCTCCGGGGTTCATTGATTTTGAAAAACCAAACTATGTTTATAAACTTAAAAAGGCTTTGTATGGTTTTAAGCAAGCTCCTAAGGCTTGGTATGATAGACTAAAAGCATTTTTGATAAAACACGAGTATTCAATGAGAATGGTCGATAGCACACTTTTTACTAAGAAATTAAAGTCACATCTTATAATTGTTCAAATATATGTCGACAACATTATATTTGGTTCCACATGTCAAAACTTGTGTGATGCTTTTGCAAAAATCATACGATGAGTTTGAAATGAGTATGTGTTGGAAACACGAAAAGTGTCGGTCACTTCCAAAGTTGTAACAAGTCTTAGCTCGTAGTTAGTATAAGGAC
>BQNB010115180.1:0-21610 GCA_026074375.1 Tanacetum coccineum
ATTATTTAAGTTTACTTAACTTGATGAGAAGTTAATTAAAAATGTCAAGTATTTTTCTCTCGTTTTCAACCTCATTCTTTCGACAACTAGAGTATATAAAATAATATTACTAGTACCTCCCGACGTATATTGATAATTGTATATTTATAAAACTAGTCAAAATCGAAAAATAAATTTTTTTTTCTCAGATAGGCGGCCCCCTTAATATTAAGGGGACCGACCGTGTTAAAGTGGGCGGCCCCCTTAATAATTAAGGGGATCGGCCTATTAAAATCGCCACCTATTCAGTCCAAATTCGCAAGGGGAAAACACCTACAACGTGATTAACAACACCTATTGTAAGATTTTCTATACTTATCTTTTTCAATTTCATCCAATTTTGCTTTCAATCAAAATTGGGCATTTTTCATAGTTATTATTTATTATTCGATTAGGTCTAGAAAATACATAACTAAAATGATTCCCATAGTCGTAGGAATTTAATACATTCAATAGAATTGAGTCACAAAATTTTTGGTTTGAAATTTTTATAAACATATATACATATTTTTCAATTTAAAAAAAAAACTAAGAAATTTCAAAACAAAAGTCTATACATTGTTGATTCATGTCAAAAATATGTTAAAACAATCTTACATTGTCTATCGAAACATACATATCTAAACGCCTATTTTTCAAATCAATGAATAAATTCTTACAAAAATAAAGGGGTGTTTGGTTCGTTTCTTCAGATCAATTCTTAGAGTCGAAATGACCATCACTATAGTTTTGTCACTTGTATAATCACATAACTAGCTTATGTAAGTCATCAAGATATATAATTCATATATATATATTGATACATCTTATAAAAAGTGTAAAATAAATGGGCGTTTGGTTTAACGTTTTAAAACACAGTGTTGAGTCAAAACAAATACCATTTAACTCTCACCAAGTCAAAAAATGATGAACTAATATTTGTCAACAAAATATACAACATAACGTATATTTTTTGAAAATTTTAGTCAAGTCTTGTATTAATAAGAGAGTGTTTGGGTTATTATCTTGATGTTGAAATATATAACTAATATATACTCTTCGACATCCTAGATTAAGTCAAAAATAAATTAAGGAACATATGGATCACTTCTTAGGTTTTTATCTTTAGAGTCGAAGTGATTCTTGTCCCACATTTGTCATTTTTCAAAACTTTATTTCACTTATTTTTTTTGTAACACTCTATTTTGTTGATATATTGTTTAGGTGATAATCATGCCTCGAGCAACCATTGGTGACACCTCTCTTACCCGTTCTTATATTCCCAAAGTTTCCCAAACACCCGGTATCTCTCCTTCTATTGCTCATTTCTACAAACCCATCGAAAATCGATGTATTCATGAGGGTAGAGTTGTTGATCAACTTTACTACACCTCTGATCATATCGATCGTTGCTTTTCTAACATTCGTCTCAATTGTCTCTACGAAATTAATGATCCAATTATCCCTCGTTTCGTTCTGGAGGACTCATATAGTCCACAGTCACCCATTCAAAAGGATGACTCCGAGTCGATTCTTAATCTCCTTCATGGAATCAAAACGAATTCATCATCACTCTCACACCCCTACCCAACTCCGCCTCTTCAACTATTCAACAAAATCTTCGAATTACATTTGATGGGGGCCAAGGAAGCAACAAGACAGGCGTCTTCCAAACAAAAGATAGGGATCTTGGTAGCTTTTTTTGCATTACTCCTCTCTCCCAGACCAGACATGAAGGACCATATCATTAAACCCCGAACTTAAACCGATCTTCCTACTCACTAGAAAGAAATTCAACAATCACTAAATTTCATGTGTTACTCTAAACACAAACCGCAAAATCAAAAACCAAACGTCATTCTTTCATTCACCAAATCAAAGTTTTAACCAAATAGCTTAGACGTGATTTGAAAGAGATGGAACAAACAAGCTCCTTTAATGAAAAAGTGTTCAGATTAATGAGGGTGGATCAAGAACAAAAACCCTTCTAGAACCCATCTCCCACCATCTCCCACCCGCCAGCTTTTAATTTTTTGCCTTTCTCCCTAAATATTATATTGTAATTCTAGAAGCAAGCCGAGCAACAATATAATCTTGCCTATTTCCTTTTGGTCAAAGAATTGAAAGAAGAGTGCACCGAAAGTGCACAACTCCCAATATCCCCATCTTCCCTTTCATTCTTCTTATGGTATTTCTTGGATGTAAGTTTTTCCTTTGGACTACCCTCTCGTCTCTTTCTTTTACTGTCACCTCTTGGATTCTTTGACTTCTCGGCTCTTTCGATTTCGACAATGTTATGGAAACATTATTAAAAACCGCATCTTGACAATGCATTTATAATGTCGTTGATCATGTCCCAGCGCCCACATAGATTTCGCATCAAAACACCCAACTCGCCGATCCCAGAAGTGATCGTGGAAAAGTCCGTCACTCTGTCTCATCAACTTCCCGCCATCATAAACCTTTGAGTTCATCATCTCCATGAAGAAGAGATGAGGATGATGGTGCTTCCGATAATAACAGCTTCTCTCCAATCTCATGACTTACCTTCTAAACTCTCTCGAACCACTCAATTACCAACAATACAAAATTTTCCTCTCATCCTTCTGAACAAAGTGATGATCTCCTCTTTGAGAGACAAACCGAATTGCTTAATCAATCACAAGAGATCCATAAAGAGGTTAGAGGTGGATTCCAAGTCCCTTCGAAAAGGCATAGCGAGGTGTCATTCGGCAAAGAAAAAGTAAGTGAAGATGTTGAATGAAATACTAGCATGGTAGAATTATTAATTGGTTTAAATACATACTGTGCCCAAAGTTAACATGATTCCTAAATCATGTGCTGTTGACGAGCCATCATAACCTGACTTAGGTGGATGCGAGGCAAATCACTTTCCCACATGCGTCGCTAAGTTTAATTTTATTGTAGCTTGATCATGATGATCTAGAAATAAATCCTCAAATTGTATCACATGTGATGAGTGCGATAGTGTAAAGACAACCAATCATTTTATTTTTTCTTTTATCTTAAAAGTTAAGCTCATGGGTAATAAGGAGATTTCTAACATTTTTATTATTGCCTAATGCATAATCAATGATATTACTTAACCTATTGTCTCAATAACAAATATAAAAAAGTCACATGGAACTTATATGCTATAACAAAAAATGACACACCAAACACAAAAACAACAGCCTTTCTTACAAAAATTATTTTTTTGCCAAAAATAAAAAATAATTTTTTTTGTGGTCGTACTGAGAAAAAAACACCAGATGGGCGGCCCCCTTAATTCATAAGGGCGGTCCCCTTAAAGATAAGGGGGCCGACCATTAATGTAAAGGGGAAACGGAACCATCTGGATTACACAAATTTAACTATTTCTTTTTTCTTTTTTGACTACCATTTACCTATTTAGACTCTTTTGCGCCATCATGCCCAAAACCAGCTTTATCATTAGCACTCAGTTGACTATTAAGCAGTGTATTAAGATTTTTAGAAGAAGTTTCAAATGTATCTAATTTGGTTTTTAATTCTTCTTTTTCTTTTACAACTTCTGCTAATAGTTTTTTATGTGGGTACATCAGTTTTGTCATCTAAATCAATTTTCATAAATCTAATCTTTTCCTCATACCAAAGTTGATTTTTCTGATGAGCAACTAATTGAGCCTTTACCTTTTTTAAAGCTTGAGTATAGGCTTGAATTTCTATATTAGCATCACCAAGTTGTTCCTTTTGAGTATCATATAATTTTTTAAGTTGTGCATATGATTGCTCACATTCAGTAGAACAAGTATGTACCCTAGAATTAGCATTTAAAGAACTTGAGCTGTAGGCCATCTCTTCTTCGACAAACAAATCTTGTGTGTAGAAAATGTGTTCTTCTTATTCAAAGCTTCTCAACCAGCTCTGATACCACTTGTTGATCCCGTTCTAAACAGATCTTTAACTCCTTAGCTGATATAAGGTTTAGTTGTATTTGATAAATCCAAGACAACTATGATAGAAACTTTGATTGAGAATATCACAAACTATGCGGAAACTAGGTTGTGATACTAAGAAGAATAATAACAATTAACCAAACGTTGCAGCTTCAATATATTAATACGATCACTCTTAATAGTGATAGGGTTTACAACCTTAAAGCTATAACTAACTATGAGTAAAACGTGTATATGATGATTATGTAGAGATTGATTATATTTTCTCTACACCCTAGGACCTTCTTTTATAGTACAAGGAGTCCTAGTAGGTTACAATACAATTAATACTTTCCTAAGTATTCTATGATCAATTATTTTCTAATAAACCTTGTAACCTACGAATCATAGTTAATAATTATTATTACTTCCAGAATATCAACTTCCTAGTCAACACATTTAATAGATAAAGGAAACTTAAATCATTTTGATATCAATCCCCCTGATCTTCTTATCTTTTTCCTATATCTTCTATAAAATCTTTCATTATTTGTAGAATCTTCATTATGTCGATTTAGTCCCTCTTGTTTCATTTATTCAAACAGCATCAAGGAATCTTTAATTCCCAACACGAATACACTATATTCTTTTCTTTTCATCACTTAGTGTATATTCTATAAGTAAATTTAGGACAAGACTTATTTCTTTCTTTGTTTTCAAATAAGGCATACAATAAAAACTACTTAAACTATGAATCTAACACAAGAAATAAATAAACTTTCCTAGAATCTAAACAACATTTTCGTGTACCACTCTCCAACCCCTTAATCAGTAAAACTTTCCAACTTTATCCATTCTTATAACACCCCGTGTTTTAGGGTCATTTGCGAAGTCAATAAATTCACTATTAATCTTTTAGTATTGTACCGATTGTTTTAAATCGTAAACATTAATTAAAAAAATCGCGTAAGCTAAAAATAATCATTCAATGTAAACGGGCATCAAACGATTAAATGTTTACATCAAGCAAGTGTTAAGTAATTATTTTGATGATAATTATTAACTTTGTTCATTTTATTTTTATGCGTAAAGTGTTTACGTTTCGCGATAAAATACGTTTAGGCATACCCGGAACCACCAAAATTTTTCTACACTTCAACAAATATCCACAATTATACCCAATACATAAAAATTATACAAATACCTTATAGATACATATACATGGCTGGATATGTATGTATGAATCACAAGAGATATTTTTTCAAATTTAATATAACACATGTTATATAAGTTTTCAAGCAAGCTTCAACAACTAGTCTTTCACACCATGCTATCTTACACAGGAACCATACCTTGACCATAAGACTTCCTTGACACACTCATCTTGTCTTGTATAGTTTTATTGACTAGCTTTTATAGATATAAGTCTTGTACTCCTAAAGAAAGATAAGATACACTTCAACACTTAACAAAAGTCAAAAACTATCCCTCCTTTTCTCTCTTATAAACCCACAAGGCAACAACCACCCCTTTAAGCCAAAGTCATACTTGATTACATAATACCATACCGAGTACAAGCAATCACACATCAGTCTATGATAACCTAAGTTATTTTGAAGGGTTGGTTTAAGCATTTGTCAAGGTTGATTCAAGTTAATTGGAAGATCAGGGTTTTCTTGGAAAACTAGGTTTTTCAAGTGTGAAAACTATTTGGTTTATTCATCTAAACAAGATTTAGATTGGGTGTTGTTATCATGCAAGACATCTTTATTAAGTCATCTAAAACTTTTTATGATCCTTATACATTTATCATTTTATCATATGTTAGTTTTATATAGCAAAATCACTATTAGGACACTTTTGAACATTAAAAAGGATTTTTTACTTGTGATCATTGTTTTGTACACTTTTACATATGCTATGATTGTTGGTAATATCATTTAAAATGGAGTTATAATGTTGTACACTTCTTGGTATTTGTATATAAATGTTTGAATGTACAACTGTTAATTAGGTTTACTTAATAACTTGTAATTAAAAGTTACATAATTGAGTGCGATTTAAAGGTGTTATTCAAGACCTGAATACTAATGGACTTTGGACAGTGTAGATATGACAGTTATTATCATGTAACATATATGATAAATATAGGTTATGGAGGATTGTGGACAAAATTTAACTACCGTTGTTATAAATACATAAAACAAAGTGATAATCAATAAGTATAGCTCCTATTAACTTACAAAAGAGCGCACAGTCTTCAAATTTAGGTGTTCGGATCAGTTAAATCACTCAGTGACTAAACTATCCATGGTTCATAATAATAGGTATATACCTCATGGACGATATCACTAATATGTAAAGAACTAACGAAATAACACCGACTATAAACGAAACAAAACTGATACCGGCAATAATATCGTTTTATAAAAGACGTTAATACCTCAAGATTATTTTATAGTGCGACGTCGCCATTATAATAAAAAGAAGGAATTTCAATAGAACAACTTTTATTATAAAATGAAATTATAAATTATATTCTAATATAAAGATTTAAGTATTTTTATTCAAGATCTTCGTTTATTTTTTAGAATTCAAATGATAAGAAAATTGTAATTTTTCAAGTCCACTACAGAAAGAGTTACGAATCTTGCACAAACTTATACGATTCAATAATACTTGTAATTATATACAATACTTTTCAAAAAAAGTTACATGGGTCATGAAAACCGACCGAAAGCTATTATTATTTTTTTGTAAACCTATCCATATATAATAACATATAAAACTGTCATACACTGAGAACCGTGTCCGAAAGAATCGCTAAAAAACCGGAGCTAACTAGCAGACGAATAAAATACGAACATTTACATTTTATACTTACTTCTTGGTTTTACACGTGTAAGTTAATTAATAGTTAGAAAACATTAAGTATATTTTAACCGTGTAATGGTAACCTGGTAAAAAAAATCAGCTGATGCTCATTGGCACAGGAGGACTTAAAATATTATGAAAACAACCTCACATCATTTTAGATAACACCATGTCTTAATACGAAAGCGGATGGGACTATAAGAAGACGCAATGAATCGTGTACTGTGAACTTAGTGAAAACAGATATAATGTCATTTTCTTTACAGGGATAGTAATATTATAATACGGTATTCAATCTATTATAAATAATGAATTCTCACTAAATACTATCTAGAAATGGTGGACTTTAGCTAAATACAATTATTGATACTGGTATCGGTCAAAAGGTTACCCAAAGCGGTGATTAAGTTACATACATAGACGACTAATTATCTTGGTTTATGTTGCAAACATCGAGTCATTTATAACCAGGTGAACGCAAATGTTGTCTCAGTAGATAGCCACATTAGATATTACGCTCACAGAGCAATTCAAGGTAGAGTTCATTCACTGAACCCAATCTGATTTGTACAATGATTTTTTTGTTATGAAGATTTTTTATGGTGAGAAAACATCTATGTGTTATAATTGATCATAATTGTGGAATAAGTTGTTCATTATGATTAACGTGATGTTGCCATTAAGTACGCGTATATCCCTAGTTGACGGAGCCCAGTTATCATGGAAGCTGTCTGTTTCTAAGGACGTGTCGAGCGCCGAATGGTTAATGGATAAGTCTATAGGATTCCAGACGATGCCCCCAGGTTGGGTAGATTAGCTATCACAATGAAACAAAGCGATATCATGCTCGATACATATGATGGTGCGTATGAAATCTCATTTCATCACGGGCATTTTATAGGCCATGTGATATGTAATGCATATTATGTCTTGAGCTCTAACTTTCTGTGGTTTATGCTCGTGCACGCATAAAGTGTACTATTTATAGCGATGTCTTGGCAAGCTTCTGTTGCAATTATCATACACCTTGGGAACACGTCTTGTGTCCTAACAATTATACGACTTGTATCAAAAGCTCGAATGAAAGACGTTGCACCAAACATTATTGATTTGAACTTCAATAAGTTTAAGCAAACATAGAGATTTTGCAGGAAGGATCAATAAGTCACTATACGAGGTGCAAGGTGGACTACGATTGGTGGTGTTGACTAATGTGGTTGTTTCAGTGAGCTTGGAATTTTTAGGTCGGCATGACATTTGGTTCCTATCTGTCTACTGGCATAACCAAGAAATCGAAGTTTGATATTTATGACTTGTGAAACAAGTGAAGCCGTCGGCTAAACTGCTTATGTAAAAAATACTTGTTAAATCCAATGTATCGATTTTTTACTACTTTGTTGGACGTTCAATATTAATCTTGTGTATGATCATTGAAGTATCACGTCCGGACCCTTTATTCCGCGGCGAACCCATTTGGGGTGTTATAATTGTATCCAAGAGCAAGCTGTTATAGAGAACCAGGTCAAATGTGTGCTTGGACTATATCATTATTCATACAATGCATACTCACAAAGGGTTTGTACGGGACTACTACCATATAGTGCTTACATTCATGCATACTCTATTTGTTTGCATTAAGTTGTTTGGAACTAATGCATATCTTGATTGATATACCATGTTTTGATATATATGTATATTAACTATAAAAGTGGTCTTGATATTAAATACTATAATATAAGCCGATTTTGGATTTTAATATAGTCATGGTCAGATTCAGATGAATCGGGTCACACCTCAGACAGGAGAATATCCAAGTTCCATTTTGAGGAAATTAGCAATATAAAAAAAAAGACCTACTATTAAGATCACCAGGGAAGATTTTTGGAAATACGTAGCACAAAGAGGGGCATGTTGCAACTGGGTTATGATATAAATGTATATTACTATAAGAGTCTTATATTAAATACTAGTATAAGCTATTTTGGATTTTTAGATATAGTCATGTCAGATTAAGATGAATCAGGGGTCACACACAGAGATATCCAGTCCATTTGAGGACTTATCAGACATTGGATCACCAGGAGTTGTTGGACCTGAGCATGAGGGACTGCCCTGGATGCTAGATGACCCATATGTGCATGTCGCCTTACAGGCCCCGCCATCACCAGACTACATACCTGGCCCCGAGGAGCCACAATCACCACCCCAACCAGATTTTGTCCCAGAGCCGGTATATCCCGAGTATATGCCGCAGGAGGACGAGGTTTTTCCGGCTGAGGAGCAGCCACTGCCTGCTGCTGCCTCACCTACTGATCAGTCACCAGATTATGTTCCGAAGTCTGATCCTGAGGCGGACCCAAAGGAGGATGACGACGAGGACCCTAAGGAGGATCCTGTCGATTATCCTGCTGACGGAGGAGATAACTGCGATGACGAGGATGAGTCATCAAAGGATGATGAGGATGATGATGAGGTTGACATCAAGGCTGATGACGAGGAGGAGGAGGAGCACCCAGCTCCTGCCACTCTGTGGTTGTAGCTTTACCAGCTGCTGATTAGGCCCCATCTGCGGAGGAGACAGAGACGTTCGAGACTAATGAGTCTGCGACCACACCACCACCACACCCTGCATATCGTGTGACAGCTAGGATTTCTATTCTAGCTCCAGTACCTATACCAGTATGGTCTGATGCAGAGGTTGCCAGACTTCTCGCTATATCTACTCCACCATCATCACCGCTCTCCCCATGGTCATCACCACTTCCCCAGATACCTTCTCCACCACTACCCCCGATACCATCTCCATCACTACCAGTATCACCACCACTACCAGTATCATCACCAGTGCCTGTGTTATCTCCATCACCACCTGCTAGTCCTATTCTTCCATTGGGCTATCGAGCTGCTATGATTCGGCTGAGAGCCAAGGCCGCATCTACTTCCCATTCACTACCATTGCCACCACCCATCATACTCTCCCACACCAGACCAGCTGCACCATAATCAGGGACACCACCCTTGAATTTACTCTTTAGTGACCGTAGAGAGGACGTACCCGAGGTTACCTTACCACCTCGAAAGAGGTTAGGTATCGCTCTTGGTCCTGCATACGAGGTCGGAGAGAGCTCGTCTGCTGCTGCTGCTAGACCGGCTGGAGGTCTTAGGGCAGACTATGGTTTTGTTGCCACCATGGATAGGGAGATCAGGCGTGATCCGGAGAGAGATGTTGGATATGGGATCACCGACTCGTAGGATGAGATAGTTGAGACCCTGCAGGGGGCACCAGTTAGTACTGACACAGAGTTGGGTCGACATATGACAGCGTTTGAGACTAGGGTTAGGCAGGACACGGATGAGATTTATACGAGGTTAGACGATGAGCAGTCTGGGCGACAGCTATTGGCTGGTCGGCTCAACATGTTGTTTAGGGATAGGCGTGCACATGCACGTACTGCTAGACTCATGGAGACTGAGGCTAGGATGTCTAGAGAGGCTTGGGGACGATCTATGGATGCGAGTGATCTTGCGCGTGCAGAGGTTATGTCGCTACGTACCACAGTGTTAGCTCAGCAGTCACAGATTAGAGAGTTACAGTCAGCAGACCGTAGGAGACAGACGGTGATTACAGAGATGCTGGCGGCAGATCACAGGAGGCAGAAGCAGCTCACAGAGGCACTGAAGCTGATAAAGAGACTTCAGACTCAGATGGCAGAGTTCGAGAGACAGCAGGGACCCGCCAAAGGTCCTGCACAGCCAGAGCTACCGGAGGAGGCTGGTAGCAGTTCCTAGATTCTGTTATGGCTAGTTGTTTTGTACAGCCTACTAAGTATTACGGGTTCAATCCCGGCTAGTATGGCTTTAGGTTGTATATATTCTTTTATCTTGTAACCTAATCGTTGTGATCATTTTGTATCTGAACCAATCATGTATGTTTTCCAATTATATATGGAATGGTGGTATTATGTCATGTCTGTAATCGAATTTATTATGAATGAATGTCGATTTAGCTACACCATTGTTAATTTTAATTCAGTTGTGCATTTCACTGTGTGATGTGATCTCATTTTACTTATTGGGTATATGTCATGTCATGGTTATGATTTTATGAAATCTAACGGGTATTATATTTTCTTATGATTTGAAGAAAATGGCACCAAAGAGAAGGACCACAAGGTTAAACCCAGAAACAACACCGGCCGCAACAGCCGCCACCACTACCACTGTCACTAATGCCCAACTTTAGGCAATGATTGACCAAGGCGTTACTGCCATTTTGGCAGCACGTGATGCAAACACGAATGGCGTCGACAGCCATAATTCAGGAACAGGTGCTAGGAGAAACGAGCGAGCCACTCGTGAGTGCACTTACCCAGACTTCATGAAGTGCCAACCTCTAAATTTCAAAGGCACAGAAGGAGTTGTCGAATTGACTCAATAGATTGAGAAAATAGAAATTGTGTTCCGCATAAGCAACTGTTCTGTGGAAAACCAAATCAAGTTCTCCACTTGTACTCTTCTGGGAAATGCTCTAACGTGGTGGAACTCCCACGTTAGGACTATTGGTAATGACATTGCTTATGCAATGACCTGGACTGAACTGAAGAAGAAAATGGCACAGAAAGTACTGCCCAAGAACCGAGATTAATAAACTTGAAGTCAGAACTGCGGAATTGAAAGTGAAAGTACCGATTGATAGTGGTACAACCAAACGTTTTTCAAAGGAACTGGCACTGCTGTATGGTAGAATGTTTCCTGAAGAATTTGACAAGATTGAGAAATATGTCGGTGGCTTACCTGACATGATCCACAAAAGTGTAGTAGCATCCAAGCCTAAGACAATGCAAGAGGCAACTGAAATGGCAATCAAAGTGATGGATAAGAGAATCTGCACTTTTGCTGACCGTGAGACAGAGAAAAAGAGAAAGCAAGATAATAACCAACAACCACAACAACAACACCAAAACAAGAGGCGGAACATTGGCAGGGCTTATGCTGCAGGGACTATTGAGAAGAGACAATATGGGTGATCTAAACCCCTATGCTCAAAATGCAATTATCACCACGATGGTCCATGTGCTCCTAAATGCCACAAATGCAACAAAGTTGGCCATTTTGCCCGTGACTGTAAAAGTATGGCAAATGCCAATAATTCTAACAATTAGAGGGGTACTGGGTCGAGTCAGAAGCTTACTTGTTTTGAGTGTGGAGCCCAAGGACACTTCAAGAGGGAATGTCTAAAGCTGAAGAACAACAACAACCGGGGTAACCAAGTTGGAGGTGGCAATGCTCCAGCCAAGGTGTATGCGGTAGGGCATGCAGGGATAAACCCAAACTCCAACGTCATGATAGGTACGTTCCTTCTAAACAACCGCTATGCCTTTGTCTTATCTAATACCGGTGCCGATAGGAGTTTTGTATGCACTGCATTTAGCTCCCAAATTGCTATTACTCCAACTGCCCTAGATCACTATTATGAAGTTGAACTAGCCAACGAGAGAATAATTAGGTTAAACACTATCCTTAGGGGTTGCACATTAAATCTCCTAAACCACCCATTCAACATAAATTTAATGCCCGTAGAACTTGGTAGTTTCGATGCTAATAATTGTATTGATTGGTTTGGTAAAGTACCAAGCAATCAATTGTGTTTTACCGAGGAATATCGATCGGTATCCCTTAGGGAAATGAAACATTAATTGTTCATGGTGACGGAAGCAACTAGGGATACGAGGCTCGTCTGCACATTATCTCGTACACCAAAACACAAGAATACATGCTAAAAGGATGTCTAGTCTTTTTGGCAAGCGTTAATACAAAGGAGACGGAAGACAAGTGGGAAAAGAAGCGACTTGAGGGCGTACCAATTGTCCAGGATTTTCCTGATGTATTCCCTAAGGACTTGCCGGGGCTTCCTCTGACTCGACAAGTGGAATTTTAAATCGATTTGATCCTGGTGCTGCACCCGTAGCTTGGGCGCCTTATCGATTGGCACCTTCTGAAATGAAAGAGTTAGCAGAGCAACTAAAAGAACTATCTGACAAAGGCTTTTATAAAGACCAGTACCTGCGACCCTTGGGAGCTTCAGTCTTGTTTGTCAAGAAGAAGGACGGATCGTTTCAAATGTGCATTGATTACCGGGAATTGAATAAACTAACGGTGAAGAACCGTTATCCGCTCCCAAGAATTGATGATTTATTTGATCAGCTTCAAGGGTCGAGTGTCTACTCGAAGATCGACCTATAGGGGGTTTTTCACAGGGGTTATCACCACCGAGGTTTCAGAGAAGACATTTCGAAGACCGCCTTCAAAACTCGTTACGGCCATTATGAATTTCAAGTTATGCTATTTGGTTTGACAAACGCACCTGCCATATTCATGGACCTTATGAATCGGGTGTGCAAACCTTACTTGGATAAATTCGTGATTGTCTTTATTGACGATATTCTCATATATTCGAACAACAAGCAAGAACACGAGGAGCACCTTAAGTTAATATTAGGGTTGCTTAAGAAAGAGGAGTTGTATGCCAAATTTTCCAAGTGTGAATTTTGGATTCCTAAATTACAATTCCTCAGTCATGTGATTGACATCTAGGGTATTCACGTGGACCCTGCCAAGATCGAATCCATTAAAGATTGGGCATCTCTAATCACCCCACGGAGATCGTCAATTTTTAAGGTCTTTGACTCTGGGTATTATCGAAGATTCATCAAAGGATTTTCAAAGATTTGCAAACCAATGACCAAGCTCACTCAGAAGAAGGTCAAGTTTGAGTGGGGTGACAAACAAGAAATAGCGTTCCAGCTATTAAAGCAGAAGTTGTGTTGTGCACCAATTCTGGCTTTACCTTAAAGAAGCGAAGATTTTATCGTATATTGCGATGCTTCGATCAAAGGTTTGGGCGTTGTGTTTATGCAAAGAGAGAAGGTGATTGCTTATGCATCATGCCAATTGAAACTTCATGAGAAGAACTATATGACTCGTGATTTGGAACTTGGAGCGGTAGTGTTTTCTCTAAAACTATGGAGACACTATTTGTACGGAACCAAGTGTATGGTGTTCACGAATCACAAGAGTCTACAACACATTCTTAATCAAAAGGAGCTGAATATGAGGCAGCGTCGTTGGTTAGAATTGCTTAGTGATTACGATTGCGAGATTCGTTATCACCCAGGGAAAGCAAATGTTGTCGCTGACGCCTTGAGCAGGAAGGAACGAGAGCCACCATTAAGGGTTCAAGCCTTAGTCATGACTATAGGTTTGAATCTTCCCAAACAAATTTTGGATGCTCAAACAGAGAACATCAAGAACGAAGATGTTGGAGGCATGTTGGTTGAAAATTCTAAGGATCCAGAGAAATTTAGAACGGAAAAGTTAGAACCCCGTGCGGATGGAACTCTATGGTTCAATGGCAGGAGTTGGTTACCATGCTATGGTGATTTGAGGACTGTGATCATGCATGAGTCCTACAAGTCAAAGTATTCTATCCATCTAGGTTCTAAAAAGATGTACCAAGACATCAAAAAGCTATATTGGTGGCCCAATATGAAGGAAAACATCGCCACCTATGTTAGCAAATGTTTGACTTGTGCCAAGGTCAAGGCAGAACATCAAAGGCCATCAGGATTTTTGGTACAACTCGATATACCTCAATAAAAGTAGGACAACATCACTATGGATTTTGTCACAAAGCTTCCTAAGTCTTCACAAGGCTACAACACTATTTGGGTGATTGTTGACCGACTTACTAAGTCTGCAATCTTTGTACCGATAAGAGAGACTGATCCAATGGATAAACTTGCAAGAATGTACCTAAAGGAGGTGGTCACGAGGCATGGAATACCTCTCTCGATTATTTGTGATCATGACCCTAGGTTCGCATCAAATTTCTGGAGGTCACTTCAGAATGCTTTGGGTACTAGTCTGGATATGAGTACTGTGTACCATCCACAAACAGATGAACAAAGCAAGAGGACTATTCAAACTTTTGAGGATATGTTGCGTGCTTGTGCAATCGACTTTGGAAAGGGTTGGCTTAACCATTTGCCGTTAGTTGAGTTCTCATATAACAATAACTATCACGCTAGCATCAAGGCCGCACCATTTGAAGCACTTTATGGTCGAAAGTGTCGTTCACCTGTTTGTTGGGCCGAGGTTGGAGAAGTTCAACTCACTGGTCTAGAAATAGTGCAAGAAACAACTGAGAGGATCATTCAAATCAAGCAAAGAATGCAAGCTGCTCGCGATCGACAAAAGAGTTACGCGGATCTAAAGCGTAAGCCAATGGAGTTTCAAGTTAGGGATAAAGTTATGCTTAAAGTTTTTCCTTGGAAAGGGGTCGTACGTTTTGGCAAACGGGGGAAGTTGAACCCTAGGTACGTTGGACAATTCAAGGTGTTGGAAAAGGTTGGATCCATTGCATATAAGCTTGAGCTTCCTAAAGAGCTGAGTAGGGTTTACCATACATTTCATGTATCCAACTTGAAAAAGTGCCATGCCGACGAACCATTAGCCGTTCCATTAGATGGACTACATTTTGATGACAAGCTTTAATTTGTCGAGGAGCCGGTAGAAATCATGGACCGTGAAGTTAAACGGTTGAAGCGAAGCCGCATTCCACTAGTCAAGGTTCAATGGAACTCCAGGAGAGGTCCTGAGTTCACATGGGAACGCGAAGATCAATTCAGGAAGAAATATCCACACCTCTTCACAAAGACCGCACCATCGTCAAGTGTCGCATTTTAAACCATGAGGACAAGGCTCACTTAACGGGGGGAGAATATATCACCCCATGTTTTAGGGTCATTGACGTCGTCAATAAATTCACTATGTAGTTTTAGTGTTGTACGCGTTTGCTTTAAATCGTAATCGTTAAGTTAAATCGCGTAAGCTAAATATTATCGTTCAATATAAACGGGCATCAAACAATTAAATGTTTACATCAAGCAAATGTTAAGTAATTATTTTTAGGATAATTATTAACTTTTTTCATTTTATTTTTATTGGTTACGTAAAGTGTTTACGTTTCGCGATAAAATACGTTTAGGCATTCCCGGAACCACCAAAACTTTTTTACACTTCAACAAATACCTACGATTATACCCAATACTCAAAAATTACAAAAATATATCATAAATATACATATAAAACTAGATATGGACTAAAAAATACAAAGACTTATCTTAGAAAACATATCTCCATGTTTTCATGGGATGTTCTCTACATTTAGGAACATTTAGATATTTTATCAAGACTTTCCTAATAGTGAACTTGACCAACACTTCCTTAAGACCCTCACTTATGTCTAAAGACTTACTATGCCATATTTGACTAGCTTATTATACATATACTTGCACTCCTAGCAAAAGATAATATACACTTCTCTCAACACTTAACAAAAATCAAAAATCCTCTCCCTTTTGCTCCTACATACCCACGGCAACAAACACCCCTTCTAAATAATTCATAGCTTGATTTTCTAATACCATACAAGCACTCATACATCATTCCTATGATAACCTAAGATGTTTTGAAGGGTTGGTTAAGCATTTGCAAGGTTTAATCAAGTTATTGCAAGATTAGGGTTTCTATTTGGATTAGGGTTTCTTGGTTGTGAAAGCTAGGGTTTAAAGTCTAAACAAGGGTTTAGAGCATATATCTCATCATCATACATCACTCTAAGGTTATCTAAAAGCCCTTAACTTTTCATTTTCATAATTATATGTATAAATGATGTTTATATAGCAAAATCACCATTAGGATACTTTTAAACATGTAAGACATATTTTTACTTGTGATTATGATTTTGTACACTTTTTCATATGTTATGTGATTGGTAATATCATGATATAATGGGATTATAAGTATTGTAACATGTTGGTTAAGTGTAAAAATGTATATGTATAAACTTGTAGTTAAAAGTTACTTAAGGAAAGTTATTGATTTCATGTGATGTTAATGACTTGTTAATCTTGATATCATGGACTCATGTGGACATATGATGGACAAATGGACACTATTATATGTAAGACATAGTATATTAAGAATATTGGAAGACTTGTGGTAGTTTACTAAATAAAAAGTATATAAAAACAAAGTTATACAAATAAACTCAAAAAGATATTTAGGGGCTGTTTTGGCACGAATTTTTAGGCATGGATTTTATATTTTATAAACATACTACATCTCATGACGATTCCAAAAAGGTAAGAAACTCGAAAAACCGATTTATAACGAAAAAGATACGTAGTTTACGAGTTTTACGATAATAACCGGAGTTATAAAAGAATTTTTATAAAAACTTGTTATAAAAATTCTACAAACAGAAGGTTTGGTATTTTTATTAAATCACACATATTTTTAGGATTCCAAAACAATAAGAAACGTAATTTTTCAATTAAAAACGAAGAAGTTATGAATTACGCGAGTTTATATACTTAAAATGTATAAAAATACTTTTATAAAACTATTTTTATAAAATTTACTGTTCATGACAGAAACATTTATTTTTGAAATTGATATAACTTTTAATGGCAAAGTCGTGCTCAAAAGAAACACTAAAAACGGAGCTATAACGAATAAAATACGACATTTACGGGTTTTACGATAACTAAAACTATAAAAATAATTTTATAAACTGGTGTGAACAGTAAAAAGTACTGTTCATCCTGTATGGCAAAAATGATTTAAAAGGTCTTAATTTTTATAACTCGTCATAGATACGAAGCGAGGAATATGAAATCGTTAATTAATCAGCCTTAAAACGTGGAAAGTTTACTTCCGTTTTTACTAAAGAGGCATTTTCAAACGTTTTGTACTTTATAATGCGATTTCCACTAAAACGATTAATGGAGATGTAGCTATATAGGATGATAGATGGTCATTATTACCCAATTCGCATTAAGTACTTACATCACCTATACTTGTTAGGTTTCACTCGATCATACCGTGACGCAGTTCGTGATATACTTGATAGTCGCGTACTCATGTAGTTCATAGCCCCTCACGTTTTACATTATTTGTTTATAAATTTTTGGGGTGAGTAACATGCACTGTTGATATGTGACACCTCTATGGATGATTTTTTTACATCATTGAGTACGTGTTCCCCTAATATCATATCCACTATTGAGCCCATTTCTTGAACTATCACATTACTGGATTTGGAGCGTCGAATGTATCGATTTATCGATGCATATGGCGCGGATTGACAGCCCCGTTCCTCGGCCGGATTTACCTATAACTGGGGACAAACCGAACTAATCAATACCATGCTCGACACCAATACGATGGTTGGCGGTTAAGACAACATCCACGGGGCATGGTACGGCCAGTGTTTATGTTGTCATCTTTGTCCGAGGCTTAAGTGTCATGAGCTCTCGGGCATGTACATAACATTAGTATATGTTTGCCTTCTGTTGCATTATCATACACTTGGGAAAATCTTGTGGGCCTTGCAAGATACGATTTATCAAGACCTACGAATTCACCAACATTATTGTTGACGCTTTTAGAATTAATGCTATGTTTTTCAGAGGTCAATAAGCACGAGGTGGCAGAGGGATCATAGTAGGTGGGATTTTGATTTCGGTTATTTCATGCATTAAAGATTTTTGATAAGTTCATAGGGTGTCTTGTTATGAGGCTTAGTCACTAGAACCCTATTCAGGACATAACAAGCAGTATTAACTGCTTCTGCCCAAAATACAGTAGGTAGAAGTGAGTCTGCTAGCATAGTCCTAGCAGCCTCAATCAAAGTCATGTTCTTTCTCTCACCAACTCCATTTTGTTGTGGAGTTCTGGCAACACTGAATTCCCTTTTTCATCCCTTTTTGCCCACAGAATTCATTGATTTCCCTGTTTTTGAATTTTGTCCCATTATCACACCTGATTACTTTAACTTTATGGTTTAATTGGTTTTCTATTTCTGTTATGAATTTCTAAAGAATCCCACTTATCTCATCCTTAGAGGCTAAGAAGAAAACCCAGTTGAACCTGATAAAGTCATTAGTCACTACAAGGCAATATGTTTTATGGTTGATACTCCTAACAGATGTTGGATCAAATAAGTCCATAATCTTTTCACTTCAAATTCTAAGACTATAATCTTTTCTTCATAGACAACTTCATTTTTCTGATGAACAACTAATTGTTTTTCTACAGATTCTAGGCCTAACTAATAAGCTACAATTTCAAGATTAGCCTTACTAAGAGTTTATCTCTGTTCATCAAATTATTTTTGAAGTTTTTCATATGTTTTTACATAGTTTTTAGAACAAGATTGTACCTCTGTGTTAGACCCTGAAGAGTTTGCAGTGTAGGCCATGAGAGCAAACTCAGTTGGTTCATCTTGAGCTATATAACTCCAGTCATATCCCAGTCCATCTTGGACAATCAAATCATTGTCCTAAACAACCAATGCATTAGAGGTCTTCACTGGTACAGTCCTTCTGGTGTTGTCCCTGCTCCTATACCCTCCATCTCCATTCATGTTCCCTTGATTTCTTAGTGCTCTGCACTCCCTTGCAAAGTGGCCCCTTCTATGACAGTTAAAGCATTCAACCTTAGTTTTATCAAAACCTACAAGTTCGTTGCCATTGAGGATGAACTTTCTTCCAGTCTTCTTATAAAATCTCTTAACCCTCATAGAAAGCATGGCCACCTGCCATTTAAGGTCCATTTCTTACAAATCATCATGATCAATCTGATCTAAGTCATCATCATCCAGTTGTGGACTATTTGTTTGATTAGCAAAGAATGAGAACATTAGATCATCAGTATATGATGATGAAGAGGCCTGTCCCTGAGAATTATGGCCTGATGTAGTCGAAACACCATTAGCAGTGTTAACTTCATTACTGCTGCTAGTGTCTTTTGCAAAGAGAAATGCCACATTCTGAGAGTTTGAAGATGATCCAGAGGGGCCTTTGATATCAACTTAAAACACTTTTAGGTTATTATATAGATCATCAATATCCAAATCATCTATACCATCTTTGTTCCTCATAATCAAGGCTACATTGTTCCATGATAAAGGTCGAGCTCTTAAGAATTTCTGATTTACATCTTCATGAGAAATAGCTGCACCATGAAATTCTAGTAGACTGATAAGTTTTTGAAACCTATCATATGCTTTATCTAAGCCTTCTGTGTCAGATACAGAAAAGTTTTCAAATTGTTGCTTCAAGACATTCTTCTGCATCTTCTTAGATTCAACATTACCACCAAACCTACTCTTGATAGCAGCCCACAGAGTCTTTGCATCCTTTATTCCATGGAACCTCAGTTGATACTCATCAGGAATAGCCAAAAGCAAAATGCTTTTAGCTTTTCATTCTCTTTGTCTTTGTAATAGTGCTTGAGCAGTCTTTGGAGGTACTTCAGTTTCAGCACCATTTTCATCAGTTGTTACTTGTATAGGACCATCACCATTCAAGATCACTTGCCATACACTATAATCTGTGTTAGTGAGATACTACTCCATCCTCATGCTCCAAAAGGTATATTCACCCTTCTTGAGGATAGGAAGTTTTACAGTAGACACCATTTGAGGAGATTCTACTGGTGCTATTTGTGTAACAGGTTCTTCACCAGACATTGTGTATTATAAGAAGAGATCTAGATCTGATAAAGTTCTTCTTATTCAAAGTTTCTCCACAAGCTCTGATACCACTTGTGAAGTCCCAATAAACAGAATAAATCCAAACTAACTATAAGAGAAACTATGATTGTGAATACTATAAGTTACGCGGAATCTAACTTGCAATACTAAGAAGAACAATGAATACTAAACTTGAATATATTGATTGCAAATATCCTGGAAAGGTTATAGAATAACTAACTATGAGATATGTATTTGCTATGAAGATTGATATGTCTAACTATGTCATAAGGTTCCTTTTATACACTAAGGAAAACCCTAATGGGCTTACAAAACGCGTTAAGTGATCATGCATATCTATTCCTAATATATCTCATGCATATCATATAAGCAGTACTAACTTCTTATACTAACATCACTAACTATTAACTAACAGTACTAACTATATTGACAGTACTAACATTTGTACTGGAAGTACTAACTATAACTAGCAGTACTAACTACTTAGTTTATTTCTTCAGTCTTTATTAGCAGTATCAATCTTGAACCAGCAGTAGTAAAGTAGTAATAGCAGTAGTAACTCAAAATTCCCAACACAACACAACAACATAACAACCAAGGACATATCCTTAATCAATCATCGCTACTAACAACATATCTAACAAGGCTCTCAAGGCATCATGCAATACAACTAAGGCAGCATGGCAAACACTTAGCAATACAACTAAGGCAACACGGCAAACACTTAGCAATTAACAACAATCTAAACCTCAATGCTCACAAGCATTTTCATTCCATGTTACCACATGAAAGTACATATTACACGATAAGTAAGTTCAAGGTTAACTCATTTTCAGGTGGTCTCACTAATCACACATCCCCATTCCCCCCTCTAACATAACTTTAGAAAACTACCCCCATCATTTCATAGTCCTTCATGAATTAAGCATAGTTGATCATGCTATGCGTAATTCAGTGAAACTATGAATTGCTCGGGCTTGTCAACTTTCATCATGTTCGAGGTTTTACTCAAAAACTTTAGTTTGGTTATAGTTGCGTTTTTTTATTTTTATAAAAACCGGCATTCTCTATATCCTAGGCTCTGATTACCAATCTGTCACACCCCGTCAGTGGCAAAAACACAGAAATGTGACATAATGACTCTCATTGCACAAGGTACAAGATCATACCATCCATTTAC
>BQNB010115181.1:0-20239 GCA_026074375.1 Tanacetum coccineum
AAGTATGGAGAGGGGGTTGGTTACCATTTTTCTCATTTGAGTGTATGTGTAAACCTTCCATCTCTTTTATTTCTCTCTACAATTCTTCCAATTCTTCTAATCTTATTTTTCTAGTTTCGGATATGAAGTGAAAAGTGATTACAAATGGTGACGACAGAAGAGCTTCAAACAAAGACTCCAAAAAGACTAAAAGAAGATAAAGATGATGAAGCAAAGGATGATGTATCAACAAAGAAGTCTGGAAAGAGGAGAAAGCAGATGGCAAGGAAAGGAATGCATACAAGTGTTGATAAGAATGACTCTGAAGATTCTGATGAAGTTGGTGAGCATGAAGAGTCTACCACAGGTACTGAAACTCCAATTAATCCTGTTCCTGTAGCTATGAAAACACCTAGTGTAGCTACTTATAAGATTATTAAGCAAGGAGAAAAAGGAGTGTACCAAATTGTTAGGGAAGATGGAACAGATATAGTCTATATTAATTTTGGTGCTATGTTAAAATCTATATCTAGAGATGATCTTACAGAGTTGTATAGGATTGCAATGAACAAATATGGGATGGATGGGCCTGAGGATAAGTTAGAGAAGGGATTTTGGAAATGTTTAAGAATTATGTTTGAAGAACCTCTTAGCACAGACTCTTTTGTGTAGTTCATATATGACTGTGTATTATGGACAACATAAGTATTTATAAGTTGGAGTATTTTGTAACTGTAGGGTACATTGCTTGAATCTTAGATTACAAGATGTTTATATGTTTGTTGAAAGAAGTATTCATTTTATTGCTGTGGTATGTCTAACTATCTAATAATGAAGATTTTGGATGGAATGAGGAATGGAAGTTGCTATAGATTGTTGAAAATGATGGAAAAAGCTTGCTTGGTTTTAGGAAGTTGTGTTCGGTTGTTTTAGTTTGAAGCCTTGGATGGAGATAAGATGGATATCACTTGGTCGGGGTGCTTTGCTATTTAATATTTATGGTGAGCTGTTCATCTGGTCTAACATACATAAGGACTGGCTAGTCAAGAGCAAACGGCTCTTGTTAAAGACTTTCTAAATATCCAGTTCTTATGGTTGATAACTTGCAAATAAGTTGTCAGGTCTTCTATTCACCTATCTGTCTAAGTGAAGTGTTGGCTAGCCCACAAGTTTTATGGCTTGTGGTAAAGGCTGTGGAAAATACCATATAGTCCTAAGATTATGGCTTAATGGTAAAGACAAATTGCAAATCATTTTTAGATGGTTGACAATTTACCAAAAAGTGGATGGTATATCTACTCACCAAGTTTCATGTATAATGAGGTTACATGGTTATCAATCCAACCATGGGAATTTTACCCTTTTCTAGGCTGCCAAAGGATTGACTAGCCCAGAGGCAAACGGTTAAAGGTAAAGCATTTCAAATTCCGTCTTATGGCTTTAATGGTTTGCCAAAACCTTTTGGTTTCACTCACCATTGTTCAAGTAATAACTGAGAGTTGATATGGTTTTCTGTATTAACCATGGACATACTCCTTTCTGGTGGCCTAAGGATGATTATCCAGAGTGAATGGCTAACTGGTAAGAGACATCAAATTCCATTTAAAATTTTTCATTGTTTCACCTTCACAGGAGTTTAAACACCACCTGGTAGTGATGAGTATAGACTGAAACTCTATGATTTAGTATGTTACAAATTTGTCATGATGCTATATTGATGGATTGCTAAAGAACTTTGAAGATTAGTTGCTGCAAAGATAACAACGAGAAGACTTGATGTGTTGGCACATCAAGAACAAACTTGAAGAAAGAATTTCTATTTACATATCCTATGGAAGCTTAAAGTATTTAAAGTAAAAATCAAGAATGTTTGGAAGGGGATACTGAAGTTCACAAGTGAAGATCAAGTTAGGGAGATTGTTCGGGAAAATAGATTGTAACAGACTTAATACTGGTAGTATAACAGTTAAGCTTGTAGTAATAGTTAGTTCTGTTAGTATTGAGTTATGAGTACTGGCAAGTACTAAGTTAAGTTTGGTAGTAATTATAGTTAGTACTGGTAGTCTTAGCAGTACTAAAGTTAGTACTGGTCATAGTTAATTCTGTTTATAGTTAAGTCTGTTTATGAAACAGAATAGTAATAGTTATCTTAGAGATATCTTTATCTTAGAGATATCTTAGGAGATATCTTAGGAAAGGATATGTATTATCCTTTCACACGGTTGTAAAGCCCATTAGGGTTTCCATTGTGTATAAGAGGAACCCTAAGGCACAATGTTATGTACAACAACGTTTTAGAGAAATATCATATAGAAGCATAGAGCTTTATAACAAATTAGTATTGTTGTTTCTTCTTTACTCTTGTGTTAAGATTCCGCATTAACACTTGATTTTCATAGTTAGTGTCTCTCATATAGTTGATTTGGATTTATCCAAGTTGTCTATCTTCTTACAAAGGCTAGTAAGATCCTAAACCAAGGACCTACATGGATCAGTTTGATAACACAAATACTGAGCTTGTTGCCTCAGACTTTTTCAATGACTTGGAACTTTGAAAGAAAAGTTGTCGGATCTTAATAACTATGTATAATAACTATGTGAAATAACTATGTATTTCCTTTCCGTTACTTTGTTTAACTATGTATAATTAATTTTCCTTTCATGTAAAATAAATAAAATAACATCTATTATGTGAACTCATTATTCTTTTCTTTATGTTCATAATAGAAGTTTAAAATGGGTCTAAATGAAGCGCAATATCCAGCAAAGGATGGAGATCTGTGCATAGCGGATAGTGGTGCAACATACACTATCCTCAAATCCAAGAAATATTTTTTTTGAATTAAAAACAACAAAGGGAACCATTGACATAATTTCAGGTCCTACAAACTTGATAGACGAAGTAGGGAAAGCTAATGTAGTGTTACCAAATGGTACACAACTCTTGATAGAGAATGCTTTATTTTCCCCAAAATCCAAAAGAAACTTATTAAGTTTCAGATGCATATATCATAATGGATATGATACTCAGTCAAGAACTATTAGAAACAAGAAGTATTTGCACATCAATAATTGAGAAATCAAGATATTTGATAAAACTATACATGCTCCATTCTGGTTTGCATTATACACATATTAATGTGCCTCAAGCACATATGACAGTTAAAGAAAAATATTGTGACCTTGGTATATTGAGCTTATGACATGACAGGTTAGGTCACCTAGGATCAACAATTATGAAACGAATAGTCGAAAACACACATGGACATCCACTAAAAGATCAAAAGTTCTCTAAAATAGATAAGGTGGGATGCCTCTATGGTCATCTTGGACTTCTCTTGGAAAAACTGTTTGTTTAAGTCCTTTCACCACTTAAAGTTGAAAATGAATCACCTATGTTTCTTGAAAGAATTCAAGGTGATATATGTGGCCCAATTCATCCACCATGTGGACCATTTAGATACTTCATGGTTCTAATTGATGCGTTAGCAGTGGTCCCATGGTATCATTATTTTCAACTAGAATTGTGGCTTTGCAAATTTTCTTTGCTCATATTATTAATTTATGGGCAATCAATTTTTTCCTAATTAATGTTAAAAGATGTGAGACTTCGATATTGCAGGAGAATTCAATCCATGCATTTTAATGATTATTGCATGTCGTTTGGAATTGTTTTTTGTAACTTCTGTTGTCATGTTCACCACCCAAAATGGTTTTGGAATCATTGATCAAACACCTACAACTAATAGTTAGGATATGATTGTGGCAATTTTCATAGTATATATAATATATCAAAGTATTTATAGAAAATATACAAATAATCCTTGAGGACTAAACTTTAATGCAATTTAAAAACAAAACATATATAAATATAACACCGTTTATTAACCGGGAAGTATGATTCCCTGGTCGTTAACCCCAACGATTTGTGAAAATTGAAACTACGCTTGTTGTTCGGATTAATGATTTGAATGGGAAACTATTAGTGATTGATTATACACTTATAAAATTAAAAATTAACAAGCATAACAATTAAGCATGAAAACAAATACGGGATTTCAAAATTTAACTAAAAAAAGTCAAAACGGGACTCTTTCAATGAAGGTCAAAATTCACTAATTTGCTATAAATATAAAGTACTTAAAATTTTCTTTTAAAATGGTCTATATTTGATAAAAGTAAGTTTTAAAAAAACTAGAACAATATCGGAGTTGGAGTTTGTTGAGTTTATGCTGACGTTTTAAGTGTTGTATAAATCGAGAATGACCGAATCAATGAGTTGGATTTTTTATTCATCGTGGAACCATTTAAATTATCCTCTACACTATTCTGTTTAGTGAAAAGAAAGTTAAAAAAAACGAAAAACGAAAATGAGAACGGATCACGTTCTTTAGGAAAATGAAATTTGTAATTTTGGACCCTACGAAAGCTAACTTTATTTTCCTTTGAACATTAGGAGTAAAACGAAAAATTTTCTAATAAAGATTTATATGTTTTTGATTATTTTTCTATTTTTTATATTTTTTAAAGTTTTTAATTGAAAAATAAAGATTAATGAAATACTAAATGAACTCTTAAAATCTCTAGAAAAATGACAGTAATAAGCTTAAACTATTTAAATCCTTGGAAAAATAAGCCCGAGATCACAGCTAAATTATATAATGCCGCGAAATAGCTATAACAGCTTAAAAGAGCTTATAAGGGAAAATGAGTATTAATGGAATTAACTTGTGGCAAGGGTCTTTTGAAAAAGACCCAAGGGCACAGCGGTAAGGGGTGGTGTGTGGTGTGTTTATAAAAGGTTAAGGTGTTGAGGTCGCGGGTTCGAGTCTTGCTCACCCCCGACTTCTACTTCCCTTTCTTTTGGTTTTTATAAAAAACTTAAATAAGAAAAGTTGTAGAGGACAACTTTTTAAGCTACTTTAATAAAATGACTACAAGCTAAAACTCAAAAATAAGCACTCAAAAATAAGCTCCAAAAAGATAAAATTTAATTATAAGCTTGCACACAACTCCTTTTAAGCTCAATTTTAAAAACAAAAGTTGTTTAAGAAAACTTATGATGTGGAGAATCTACTTTTAATAAGCTAATAATCCAAATAACACATTTAACTATCTAAATTCTATGATCAAGGAGGCAAACTCAGCAAAGAAAACTTAATCGTTAAAAAACTTAATAAGTATTACACCTCAACTAAGCTATTTCTGATCTCTAAGCTTTCGAAGACTGTATCTATCTACTTTTTATGTATGAATTCCAATTTATAAAACAGATCTTTAAAACCTATAAAATTCAAATTAAGAAATTACTAAGTCTAGATACTACTGTTTTTGGATTTTCGGAGGATTTTGTCATGCAATTTTTAAAGGTAAACAAACCTAGAGTTTAGATAAAATGAAAAACAAGCTTTAAACTAACTAATCATATATGTAATCTAATAGCTCATTGAATTTTAGAATCTAAAACCTACAAACACCTAGCCTAATTGAGGCTTAAAAAGACAGCAGTAGTAACATAAGTTACTACTGCTGATGCAATTGACAAATGGGGCAAAAACAACTTACAGGTGACTAAGGTGATAAAACCTGCATTAGACACACTCAATGAGTGTGTCTAAACACATATCAAAACAAATACAAAGCTCAAAGAGCATTGGTTCAAAATTTCTAAAGATCTAAAAGAAAACTTGCTCCCTTGGTGCACAGGCAAACATAACAAGATTCAAAATGAAATTAAGCTCAACTAAACCTACAAACCTGCTCTAAAATTATCTATTATGAAGAATTAAAACTGGACCAAAGAAATTGACCTCTAAGTTACTTTGACTTTTGATGGTCAAATAGTACTAATCCAAACACCCCTTAAAGCTATGACATATTTCATTAGCTTATGATTCTAAGTTCTAATTAGTGAAACCTTAATACCAGATAGCTAGAAACTTATAACTAACCTAGTGAGCTTATTTTAACAACTAGATAAGCTAGAATTTAAGATCTACAAATTACTCTAATATTTTTGGTTTTTAGTGATTTTATGACAAGTTTAAATGTAAAACTATGATCTAAGCTATAAAGCTTAAATAACGATATTATAGTGGAATGATTTATTAAGCTTGTCTATACAGTAATAAGCACAAAAGCAATAAGATAAGATGATTAGCAGATATAATAGGTACTTAAGCAGTTTTAAAGCTAGGAAATTTAAAGAACAAAGGAATTTAAATGAAAACATACAAGTTGCTTAAGCTATAAGTTGCTAATTGCTTAATTGAGGCTTATCAACATCTCTGGCTTATCCTAAGATAAGCCAGTAATAGTCCATATGAGCCCTTCCTTAATTGGCTCATCTTCCAAAATAAAATAGTCAAGGTAATTATACCTATTTTAAATGTTTAATAGATTAGATGACTTATTAAGCTTAAATCAAGATTTATAGACGTGAATGAGCTATGATGAGATATGAGAACAATTAAAGAGCTTATTACTTTTTTAAGTAAAAAGAATTTGAAACACCATTAAAGATTAAATGAAACTAAAACACTTTATTTATTAATAAAAGATCACTGTTTACAAGGTATTAAGAAAATTAAATTTTAATTGAAAAGCTAAATATTTCTTTAATATTTAAGATAAAAACAATAATTAAATTCTTAAATACTTACCTAAAATCTCCATTTTTTGTGTGTGTGTGAGTAGCTTATATTTATAGAAGCACAAGTAAACCTTCTAGCACAATGTTTGTTAAAGCTCTTGCCAATTCATAGCCGTTACATACCTCAAATCCATTGGTAGATAAATCTCATCCGTGAGCATCACACTTGATATTTCTCAACAACGGATTGACAGCTTGGTAATCCTGTGGTTTGTAGCCTTTGTGTTCTTATGAGAGTACTTTTAGTGCAAAATCCAACAATCCTTGTGCTTTCTTCTCATGTTGCGTGTCATTCCTTTGATGGGAATTGACAATGAAGGGCTCAATGATGAGTTTAACTCTGCCACCATGTACTTGACCCCTTGAATTGTCTTTTCTGCCCCTTAATTATGAAAAGCCCTATGATTTTAACTAGTGGAGAAAGGTAGGAGACGGTGAATAGTAGAGAACGACTTTTCCCACTTATTTTTAACTGAAAGGGTAAAGGGATAGTATTGAGTAATTGTATGGTTTAGTTCATTGTCTGTGTGGAAAGTGTATTTTGCATTATAATTCATGTTGGTGTAATGGTTTTGAAATTGGCAGAATAGGTCCCTGATTTTGTATAAAGGTTTTGAAATTATGGTCCTTGTTATTTAACAACTTAACAAAAGTTTTGTTAAGTGTTTTTGGGATTTTGTCTTTTTGTGTTGGCTATGTTTGACCAAGAGTTGACTAAGGTTTGACTTTTTGTCCTTATTGTGTTAGGACACAGGCTTCTTGTGTGCTCTTCGTTCTCGTTTTTGTATTGTCCCTTTTTAATCGTTTTCTTTGTGATTTTTGGCTTTATCCTTTCCTACACAATGACAAAAACAAAATACAAAAGCTAAAGTTCAAGCATTTAAGCACAATTTTGTCATTTTGGGTTATTTTTGATATAAAAACGGATATGGTGTTTTCTCAATATCAAATTCTCCAAACTAAGCGATTGCATGTCTCACGCAATTTTATAAAGCATTATAACCAAATACTAATACTTCCCCTAATTAAACCTTTGAAAAGTAGCAAAGGATTTTTATAGAAAAAATTAAGAAATCACAAGTTATATAAACCCTATTTCCCCCATTTTCTAAAACCTCTCCATTTTTATTTTTTTTATAAAATTATTTTGACTTTCGTTATTTCCATAACTGTTAGGGATCATAGAACAAGATGCATTTCGAATCCGAGAATGCCCCAAAAAAGATAAATTCATCGTTCCCTACTTTTCACTTATCCAAACCAACTTAAAAACAAAATCACGCTAAATATCAGGTAAGGTTGCTAACAATACTCATATTTGCAACTTGTGAACTTTTCTACTCACAGGACATATTTATATCTTAATTGTGAGTGTGATATTTTAAATTTCATACCATGGATCAACTTATATGCAATACATCTATGCTTTACAGTTCCTCCTTATAGTTTTAATGAGTTTAAGGCGAGATATTCCCATGTAGCGATCTTTCGTCTCGGCACTCCGAACCATTGGGTAAGTGTGACCAGTGCTTTGACACCCATGAGACTATTATCGGGACTCACGGACCTTAGGTTTAAAAAACTCTCAGGTTTTCCGGATATTCATAGCTTATAAAATAAAGTAGTCAAAGTGCAAAAGCATATTTGAATTTAACAAAAAGAAGTCAATTATTAATTTAATATAACTATTTAGACATTTATGCAATTGTAACCTTCGACCTTTTAAAAGGCTGCAACATCGGTTGTGAGCCGGCAAGATGCAGCAAACTTTTATTAGTCTCGGATCTTTATTTTTACTATGGGCTTTCTTTAGAAGACTACCACATTGGTTGTGAGCCGGCAAGAGGTAGTAAACTTTTATCAACCCACAACTTTTATTATTATATTTATTTTTTATCATTTTATCATCATATATATTTTTTTATATATATAGAAGACTTCTTTTTGAAAAATTCAAGTATAAATTTGAACTAAGACTAAAATTTTTGCTATATATTACATAAAAATTGTTGATTTAAGTTTAATCTCCAAAAACAGCACGTATATTAATCCGGTTAAGAGCTTATGGGAGAAAAAACAACAAGTTACATACATGAGCTCTTAAGATTTCCAAATAATCTTTGTTTAGCATATACTCATACTTTTATCTATTATTTTTCGTCTTCACGAATTAGCGAAACGCTGTTAGCCGAAAAGTTAAGGAACAGCTTAGTGCTAACAAGCATCGATCGGGTTAAAATTTACTCTTATTCTTACCCTAGCAAGAAAGTCAAAGATTGTGTACAAAAACACTTATCTTATTTAAAAATTTTGTGATTTCTTTTGCTATTTTTCGGGGGGAAATCGGTGGTACGTGAGAACAAAACATAAGTAGGTTTTCATCATATCGATAGATTCCTCCCCAATCGAAAATGAAACATTGTCCTAATGTTTAAGGCGGGGTCTATACTCAAATCTAAGCCGTTTATTAATTATGCAAGATAAAAGTGAATCCGTGATCGATTAAGATGGAAAGGATATCAAGATTTCCCCAATCTAATGGCAAGCAAAGGCGAGGGATGCTTCGAGTGAACCAGAATAAACATCGAAACACGAGAGTCTTTAGAAAAATTGGGTCTATCTGCATAACAACCACAAGCAACAAACAACAAACTCAAGAAAGGAAGAGTACAAGCTCCTCACACACTTAAGAAAATTGAAAGAAAAATAGAAAATGGGATAGCATGGGGTGCTCCCACGAGCGCTTTGTTTTTGGTAACCGAGTACATAGCTTGACATGATCCCTGAATTCTTTTTTTGGTTTTTCCTTAGGGAGTAGCATTATTGGAAATTAATGAATTTCCATGAAATCACAACGGCTCTTGATAAGAAAAATGAAAATGAAATGTCGGGTCAAAAACGAGATCCTCACTCCCGAAGGAGTGGAATTTTGGAGATCTCGAGATAGGTGAAAAATGGGAGAAAAGTCCAAATGACAAATGTGAAGGAATTGACATCTTCAACATTTAAGGATAAAACAATTTGGTTAAAATCTTCATCATTCTTCATGGCCGTATCGGGCTCAATATTAAAGCAAACGTCTGGTGGTTCTGGAGGAGGACGAGGAGATGACAGGTTGTCTTGATGATCAAGGTTAGGTGACTCATGTTCAGGAAGGAAAGTAGAATTATCTTCATCTTCGGAATCATCATTTTCAACACCTGGTGGAATTAAATCATCTGGAATGAGGAATATATCGATCTCTTCTTGAACGGGGTCATTATCCTCAACGGGGATAAGAGATACGTGATGAGGTCTCGATAATTGAAACTCGGATTTGCTGAACATTTTCTGTGAACCCGCGGAAGTTGAAATCTCATAAAGCACTGTCATAAGACTAAGATATCCTCATGTTCACGAACAATCCTTGAAGGAAGTGTTATAAGTTCACCGGCGAACTCATGGTGAAGAGGATCACTCCTTGGAGAAAAAGTAATTGAAGTATTATGAATGGATTCATGATCGGAAATCACTTCGGGAGCGAGCTTATGGGTGGTATTATCACTAAGCAAATTCTTAAGAAAAATTACGTCTCCTTCTGAATCGAAATAACCTTCCTTAAAATTAGAAGAAACTTCCATGGCTAGAAAGTATCGTTTCATCAATTTCGTCTTATGGTCGGATCACTCAACCTTATCGGACAAAGGGGTGTTTTTAATCAAAACTAGCTCAAGGAATTTGAAACGTTGGAGTTCTGTTTTCAACATATTCTAACCATCTGGTTAATTAGAGGATTTTGTTGATAGAGGTGAAGTTTATCATTCAATTTCAAAAAGAGGTTGAATAAACTTGAAAATTTTCTTCATGAACACCTTTTTTAAGAACTGAATTATCATTACCCAGTGGAAATGAATCAAGAAGAGTGAGTTTATCAGCGAACTCCTCAAAATTATCACTAGTCTTCACCGGATAAGAACTAGGAGGAAGAGCATCGGAATGATTAGTGGTACTCCCACTAAATGGCTCATCTTTTGAAAAATCAATGATAGAAATAGCATGAGCAAATTAATGCTTGTTCTTCTGCTTTTCTTAATTTTTTCAGCTTTAAAAGAACTAGTTTCCATCATTCCTTTTCTTAAAGGTAATTTTATCTCTTATTGATCAATAAGAGCTTTGCAGTGCGAAGGAAAGTTCTCCTTAAAATAATAGGCACTCTCGGGTTGGTCATAATTAACCTACCAACAAATCAACAAGAAAGTGTATCTATATCAACTTAACTAAACATCCTCGGCTTTTATACCTTTTTGAAGAGCGTAAACTGACGAGTTAGGCAGCTCGGTGTCTATTCGGGTGGGCTTCAAAGCTCTAAGACTAAGTTGCTTGTAGATATAATGACGGCAAAAGAATTTATGCTAGCTCGGAATGGCTAAAGCATTAGTCATATCAAGTTCTTGTAGAGCACTCTGAATAAGTATTTTCGGGATCTTCAAGTTTTCTCAGGAACTTTGTTCAAGATTGATAGACAGAACATTAGCATTTATGGTTTTTTTGTCGATGGCGATTTTCTTCAAAGTTTCTCTTTGTTTCTCAATAAAGTGCTTAACCATTTGTTGAATTTCAGCATTTCAATGAGAGCATCTTTTAAACCAATTTCTAAACGGAGTTGTTTAAACAACTTCATAAACCTGCTCTGCTGAGCACTGGGTTTATCTTTCTCTCTTACTTTCATCCTCTCGGGGTATGGAAGTTTAGGTTGATATGAATCAGGCTCTAGAGAATTTGGCTCTTGAACAGTTTTTCTAATCCTTTGTTTTTGGTATTTCAATAAAATGGATCATGATATCTTGAGGGTGGGACTTGTGCGGTACTTTCTAAACTTGGTTTTTGCACTTTGTCCATTGACGTCTCAGGGTTTTGTTCGGGTTCTTTTGAGGATTTGAAACAATGGTTGTAGGAACAAGAGGAGTCGAAGTCATCAAAAGTTTTTACCACTTCGTGTGGTGATAGCATGGCATGCTCCAGAGTGGGTTAGTTACGGTGTGACTTGGAAGAGTACTGAATTTGAAAAGATTGGAAAGCGGTTTATTGGTAGCTTATGAATTTAGAAAGCTTTTCGTTAAATTTATCATTTTTTGGGGGTTTTTTTTGGGGTGGGTTTTAAAAATAAAAAAAACCCTGGCCTTGATTTTGCATATTCCGTAACACAACATCATTAGCCTTGACATAATTCTCAAAATAGGTCTTTGAAACACCTTGCATTTGTTAAGTAGGAGCTTGATAAACTGGCGGTTGATTAGTTGGATGTTGGTAAACTTGTTCTTGATTGAAGTTACTTCCACGGTTTTAATTGAAATTGGTTCCTCGATTTTGGTTGAAATTATTTCCTTGATTTTGGATTGAAAACGGTTTTGATTGTTTTGATCGGAGGAAACCAGGGAGGTGGATTGGTTTGAAAACCATCGAGAGGTCTTAGAATGTATTTCCTTGATTAAAATTGGCTTTGCAAACAGCTTGTGAAATGTACTCTTGAATTTGTCTTGATAAACAGTTGCCATGGTGGCTGGACATTTTTTTATACGAATGAGCACCTCCACAAGTTACACAACTCTGCTCAACCGCTTTTACGGGTGCGGGAGCTTGGGCTCTTTGCTTTTCGACAAGCATAGTCTTCATCATGTTCTTAAGTTCAGAAACTTCGGTTGTAAGAGCAGCAACATCTGGTGAAATTCCGGGAGTAGATGAATTCGAACTCACTTTGGCAACGACTGCCTTGTTTCGTGAATTACGAACCTTGGATTTACTCTCGATAATTCTCAAGCATTCACGAGGCATCTTATCCAGAAAGTTTCCACCCGCAGCAGAATTCAATGAATCTTGATCATTAGCATTCAACGCATTGTAAAACGTATCTAGCTGATGTAATTCAGAAAATCCGTGATGTGGGCATGCTCGAAGAAGGTCATTAAATCGATCCCAAGCCTCGTAAAACGATTCGTCAAATCTTTGTTGAAATCTCGTGATTTCATTTCGAAGATTTGTCGTTTTTGAAGGAGGAAAGAATTGATTAATGAATTTTGAAACTAGATCATCCCACGTCAATATTGATCGAGGAGGTTCTTTTTCTAGCCAAATCCGGGCTGAACCTTCAAGAGAAAACAGAAAAAGCATAAGCTTAATTGACGTGCTCGGGACATCCGGGAATCTCATCGTTGAGGTAATCTTATTGAAGTAACGGATGTGAGCATGTGGATCCTCTTTATCATGTCCGAAAAACTGCTTGTTTTGAACAAGATTGATCAAACCATGCTTCAACTCAAAATTAGCATTGATTTCAGGAATTACAATTGCATCCTCGTACCCCTCGGTGGGTGCTTGGAGCAATTGAGCCATAGTCCGGTTATCAGCCATCGGACCTAGGGGAGGAGCTGGATTTTCAATTGGTTCTTCAAGATTAAAAGGTTCAACAAAAGCCGGTGGGGCTTGTTGTTGTTGATGGTGAAGATTACGAGATTGGGAACGAGTGCGCATGCACTAAAAAAGAAAATTTACACTAATTTTTTTTGTTCTTTTTGGTTTATCAAAAGTAAATTCACAATTTATTTTAATAACGGACAACGAAATAAGACAACTTAATCCTAATAATCAACAAGCTTCTCGGTAACTCTTCGAAAAGAAAAACGCACAAAGGAGCGGAGGAATAGGAAAGCGCGAAGCTATTAAAAACCTTTTTCCTTTAGGGTCGTAGTTCCAAGGAACAACCCGCCTTATACCCCTCTTTGAGTTTGTTTATCTTTTAAAAGGTGAACCGTACCTCGCAAGTGACACAAAAGGTAAGTTTTTGATTCTTTGGTTCGGGAACTTATTAATGGATAATACTTCAGTTGAAAGTATTATATGTTGGTGTTCTTTTACCAACTTGATTGATTTTTTTATTGATAATTAAAGACAATGTTTTTATCTTTTTGGTTTTTTTTTTGATAATGTTTTTATCTTTTTGGTTTTTTTTTTTTTTTAGATTTTTATAATAATAATAAGTAAATATTCACCAATCTGCTTCCAAGCAACAAACAATCTCTCACACACTTCAAACGACAAAAAAAAAAACAGCTTTCACAATAGCCTCCTCCCCGGCAAGCGGCGCCAACGAATTGATTATTTTTTGTTTTCTTTTTTACTTTATTTATTCTCCCTTTTTTTAAATATATAAATATAAATATATAAAAAGGATCAAAATCCACAAAATCAATGAAACCGGAAGTAGTATAGAATATTCCCGGGTCGTTTATCCCCAACGAGGAGCGAATTGGAAAGTCGGAAGTTGGTTTGAATAACAATGCTTGAATGGAAAAGATTTGGGTTTGATTTTCTAAAACTACGGGAAAAATAAGGCAAACTATACTAAAAACCATAACGGGAAGCTAAAACGACACACTAAAAACCTAAAACTTAAAATATTAATCCTAAAGTGAATTTTTTTTACTTTTCCTAATATTAATTGACTAAAAAGTAAGAATAAAGAAAACTAGAACGAAAACGGAGTTAAATTGAGTTCGAAAACGAGAAAACGAGAATCGGGCCCGAAACCCGTTCTTTAAAAATTAAAATTTTGCAAAAATGACCCTACGAAAGTTTTTATATTTTTCCTAAGTGCAATATGACAAAATAAAATTTTCTAAAAAAGAAAAATATTTTTTTTGATTTTTATTTAATTTATTATAATTAAAAACAGTTTTAAAAGAAAATAAAGTGAAAGCGCAGATAGCACACAAAACTTTGCAAAAAAAAGAGAAACAATACAGAAAAGTGGATTAAGGTAGTACTGGTCTCTAATCAACACAAGAAAAGAGCTAGAAAAATTGGGCTTATAAATATACCGTAATAAGCTGAAACAACCCAGCTTATGGGCTTAATGGCTAAATGCCCTTATAAAGTAAATCTTGTAACTCACTACCGGATGAGCTATTGTAGCACAGCGGTAGTGAGTGTGTTATAAAATGTTGGTTGATGGGGTTGAGGTCCCAAGTTCGAGTCTTGCTCACTTGGGGCCTCCCCTAATCCCAACATTTTTTATTTTCATTTTTTTACAACTTTTTAAACAAGATGAAAATAAGGAACTTTAAAAAAGACAAAAATTTTGTAACTTAACAAATAAGCACGTAATAAGCAAAATAAGATGGCAGTTTGCTAATTTACACTAAGACTAAGAAATGCTTAACTGTTAGGCAGTTTTTAAGCTAAATAAGCTATGGCAAAAGAAACTAGGCTAAGGCAAATGTAAAACTAGACCTAATAAGCTATCATGAACAATTATAAGCACAAGAGCTCAGATAAATAAGCAAGATAAGCTCAAATAAGCTAAGGGTCAAAACTGCAGGCAAACAGTCAAAATGCACACTTTGAGCTTAAAAATAAGCCACCTAGAGGGGTTTTTGGCTTTCTGGCTTATAGGAGCTTAAAGAGTAGCTTATAGGCTTTCTAGAAAAGCAAAAAAAACTAAGGTTTTACTACAAATAAGCAAGAAAAAGGGGTGTCAACTTGGGCTTTTGCACCAGGGCACCTTGTTGACAATTTTAAAGGGACAAAGAGTAGGCTTATAAATAAGCCACCAAATAAGCTTAAAATGAAAAGTTAGCTAAAAACAGATGGACACAAGCTCCAAATGAGAACTTAAAACAGATTGAAATTAGCTTGGGGTGAGCTTATGCTCAAAAAATTAGACTCTGAAAACCAAAAGCAACATCTGATATGTAGGATTGAAAAATGGGCTTTTTGAACCAAGAAAGACACAAACAAAAAGTGTTGACAGGTTTTTGACAAAAACAAAGAAAACAAAAGGGACTTAGCTACTGAATTTAGACACTAAAAGGGACAGAAACATAATACTCAAAGACAGATTTGTAAACCAACTCAGTTAAGCTATGTGCTAACTGAATTTTACAACAAATTTAAGGAACCTATTAGTAAAACTTGAAATCTAACTAAAAGACTTTAAACTTTGGAAAATTGGATTAAAACTAACTTGATAAAGCTGGTTAAAGTTGGCCAAAGTAACCCAAGGGGTTTCTAACCAGTTTGACCCATTTTGGGGTCTTATCCCAAACACCCCTTTACCTTTGAAAACTCAACTTTTATACTGGTTTTGAAAGATTTAACAAAAAGTTTGTAAAAACAGATATTGAAGATACAATGTTAAGCAAACAGAAACAACAAATAAGCAGTTATTAATAAGCTAAAATTTTAAGCAGATTCTTAGCTTTTTAAGACAAGTTTATTGAAAACTAAGCAAATGATAGAAACAGTTAATGAAAAGCATTAAACCAGATAAAATAAGCAAGACTAAAACTGAATAAGCAATCCTAAAGCAAAAATAAGCAACACTAAGCAGATTTGCAATGTAACAGTAAAGTGAACTTAAAATGACAAATGAGAATCAAACCTTGATCCCTTGCTTAAACAGGGTAAACAAAAAGGTTCTACAAGCTCGAGCTTGTATGAAACAAGCTAGTAGGTCTATAAGCTCTTCCACAATTAGCTTATCATCCAAATTTTTTAGCTGAGGTATTTTTGGAGTGAGATCTTTTTTTTGATTTCTTAATACTTTTAAATATCTAAGGAATTTTAGTTAAAACAGATCATAAAATGGCATAAATGAGAGCTTATGGTTAACTTATAAAAACATAAAGTGAGCTTAAAATATTGAACTGAATTTTAGAACAAAACTTCGATTTTTTCTTCAATAAAACCCTAAAAAAATTATACAATGCCTGTATTAAAAACATAGAACTAATGTTAAACTAAAAAAACGACTTAACACCCTGCCAACTAAGGGCTTACAAATGAGCTTATTTTAAAAGAAGACTAAGAAGTTATCTAGGGTCTATCATGTCTTGGCCTCTCTTTCCTGTTGTTTTCTTGTAGAGTAGAACTCAAGCCTTGTGCTTGTTGTGTGAGTGGAAGCTCAAATTGATCTCAGCCATCTATTTTAGCTTGTTGCCCAATCCTAATCATCATGGCCTTCAATTTCATAAGCCTATGGCATGATGCCTTTTAGGATTCCAGCATGGCTTTGACTCCATGTGGGTTTGGGGAAGGAGGGTGATTGGTTTTGGACTGATTGCTAACAACAGAAAACAGGCAGATGGATGTGATGGTTTGATCTTTGGCGGGTAAATGGGAAAGGATAAACAGTTTTATTATCTATTTTAAATGGGCAGGGGTGAAAGATTGGTGGATTTGTTCATAATTGGTCCTTCCACTTGTATGTTGTTATTGCAAATTGCTCTTCCTTGGTGTGGTTAATAGTTATAGCAATTATGCAGGAATGGCCCCCTCAAATGTTATATAAGGTATTACGACCGACGGTCCTATGTGGTGTATATTTAAGGGTAATGGCAGAATTGGCCCTTGGGCTTTGTTTGTTTGGGCTTTTATTTGAAATGGGCTTATATAGTCTTCATTAAATATACTAACGGGCTTATCCGGCCCATTAGATGGGTTCGGGTGGGCCCATTAAGTATTCTTCGATACCGGCTCCGGTCTTACTTTGACTTTTGTTGACTTTTTGGTCTTTGGCTTCGATTTGACTTGTCTTTTCCATGCTTTTCCATTCCGTGCTCGGTTTTGTCGTTTTTGGCTTGATTTTTCTTCCTTTTGTCGGATATCCGTTTCCTGCACAATATAAATGCAAACATAAAAATACAAAGTATTTTTGGTACATTTTTGGTCATTTAATTCCGATTTTAATGGTGAAAGGTATGTGTAATTAAACGCATACCAAACACTATCACAAATTTATCCAAGTATGGTTTACACACACGGTTCATGAGATCCATGGATACAGCATGCGCGTTAGTTAAACTAAATGGAATTACTTGGAATTCATAGTGTCCGTACCGCGTTCTGAAAGCAGTCTTAGGAATATCTTCATCCCTGACTCTCAGTTGGTGATAGCCTGATCTTAAGTCAATTTTTGAGTAAACACTCGAACCTTAAAGTTGGTTGAATAAATCATCGATCCTGGGTAATGGGTAACGATTCTTTACGGTAAGTTTATTCAACTCCTAGTAGTCGATACACATTCTAAAATATCCGTCTTTCTTTTTAATAAATAAGACAGGAGCTCCCCAAGGCGAAGTACTTGGTCGGATAAAACCTCGGTCTGCTAACTCTTGTAGTTGGTCTGATAGTTCCTGCATTTCTGAAGGAGCTAATCTGTAAGGTGCTCGGGCTACTGGTGCCGCTCCTGGAAGTAAATCGATTTGGAATTCTACTTGGCGAGCTGGAGGAAGGTCAGGTAGATTTTCAGGAAAGACTTTCGGAAATTCTCTAACTACCGGTATATCTTCCAGTCGTTTTTCATCTGACTTTTTCTCCATTACTTGGGCTATGAAAACTTGATATTCTCTGGATATATATCTTTCAGTTTTAATGCAGGACATGAGGTTTAGTCGGGTTTTACTTTGATCACCGCGTATGATCAAAGTTTCACCGTCGATTAGGATGTGGACGACTTTCTCGTCACAGATAATTCTAGCATGATACTTGGATAACCAATCCATACCAATGACGACGTCGAAACTACCGAGTTTAATCGGCATGAGATCAATTTCGAAAGGTTGGTTTAGCAAAATTAGGGTGCAACCATAGATAACGGCATTAGTGCCTACTAGGTTTCCATTGGCCATTTCAATGTCATAGGTAGTATCTAGTGAAATTGGTGGGATATTAAGCATAGAAGCAAGAGATATGGATACAAAACTTTTATCGGCTTATGAATCAAATAATACTTTAGCTAGGTGTTGGTTTAGAAGGAACATACCTGTGACTATGTTCGGGTCTTGGTGAGCGTTCTTGTCCCTCAGCAAGTATGCTCTTCCGTGGGCACTGTTATTTGCCTTTGGGCACTGGTTTCTGTAATGCCCTTTCTCTCCACAAGCATGATAAGTTACTGATACTGGTTATAAGTTGCTTTTAGTGGCTGGCCCTTTGTTGTTGCAGTTCCTGGTTTGATGACCCACCTTGTTGCAAGTCTGACACTTGACAGTGCAAGGTCCTGCGTGATACAGGGCACATCTTTTACACAAGGGAAGGTTTCCAGCATACCTATTGTTCTTAGTTGGGGTGGCATCATAATGTTGGATCATTTTACTGAATAGATCTTAACCTTCAGCTTGCAAAGAGTTTGCTCCTTTAGATAATTCTAAAGCAACAATAATGAAACACTGAGTAAACACTATTGATTATGCGGAATCTAATCAATAATGCTAAGAAGAATAATATTGAATATCACAAAAGAACTTTTATATTAAACCTTGAATCTGCCTAGGTTACAGATTACAAGCTATGATTACTATTCGATCTCTATGATCTGTGTAGAACTATATCTACTAACTATGCCTAGAGTTCCTTTTATAGACTAAGGAAACCCTAATAGGATTTACAAAACACGTACAAAGATTATGCATATCCTTTCCTAAGATATCTTATGCAAATCTCATAAACGATACTGACTATTTTATACTAACGGTACTAACTAACTGATCAGTACTTAACACTTTGTAATGTCAGTACTAATTACAACTAACGGTACTAACTAATATAACTAACAGTACTAAGTCAAGAATGAATAATTCCCAACAATCCTCCCCTAAACATGATTGTTAAACTTGTTTAACTTCATGTTTCTTTAGTTTACTCTTCTTGAACTCTTAGAGGATGTATCCAAACACTCTGACAAATCTTGATCTTGATCTTTGATAATTTTGACATCTTTAGCTATCCATCTTTATCAGCAACATGTCTTCTCAGCAACACAGCAATATCCAACTAAGTTGGCTTTGTAGTTTTTGGCAAACTACCAGCCATTAACGGATTTGATATTCCTTTACCAGTAGCCGTTTGCTTTGGGATAGCCAATTCTTTATTGTAAACCATAACATGGTGCATTGATAACCATATAGTTTTAAGCAAACTATAAGCTATCAACAGATTTGATTAGTCTTTACCAGAAACTGTTTAATCCTGGACTAGCCAACTCTTTACTGTGAAGCAAGGTGAGTTAAGAACCATACAATTTTTGGTAAATTGTCAACCATAAATGGATTTGAGAAGTCTTTACCACAAGTCGTTTGCTTGTGGACTAGCCAGTTCTTATGTTTGTTAAACATGGTGAACTGATGACCATTTGTTGTGTGGTTCTGAAACCAACACTCAAAGATCCTCCTCATCACCATCTTGGCCTCCAAACTCATCAATCTGTTGCTCAATAAACCTTAGCAAATCAAATACAATATCATCATCAGATACAGCTGTCAATCTTAGATCCATCATCCTCTCAAGTGTGTTTTTAGTAAGAGGATATCTTCGCTCTGCTAGCATATTGATCTCAGTACCATCTTCTAATCTCAAGACATGAACTCCACAGTTTTCATAGAATATCCAGCTCTGAAGCTTCTACTCTTCTTGATTCTTCTAGAGTTCATCATCTTCCTTTGACTCAAACATAGTCCTCAAATCACCCCAAAGAAGTAGATCAATTCCTTCCAGAGGTGTTGTTTCAAACCTTTTCATTACTAAACTATGTATCTCAACCAGATCCATCCTATCAAAAAATTTAATCATCTCAGAAAA
>BQNB010115182.1:0-21610 GCA_026074375.1 Tanacetum coccineum
ATATGATAAATCATATGGTCCTTTGCAGCAGTCAAAAGTCTCCCTCGTACGGTCTCCCACCAACAAATTTCTCCAAGCTCCGCACAATCCTCTGCATAATCCTTCGCATAATCCAAGCTCACTCCTTTCTACAATGCATTTGAGGTCTCTGCTGATGTTCCAGAAATTTACATGCAAGAGTTTTGGGCTACTATCACCAAACATCATTTCTCACTCCGGTTCAAGATGAATAGCAAAAGCCATACTGTTAATGTTGACAACTTCAGAGATATGCTCAAGATTTGCCCTAAACTTTAGAGATATGTTTTGGGCTACTATCACTAAACATGCTCAAGAATAGCAAATGGTGTTGTATAACCACTTAAACATAATCAACAAAGTGCTATTGAGCTCCATAACACAAAACCCGTGCTTGCTATTATTTCAGATAGCAACCCGGTCATCATGCCAATGGCTTGCTATTTTTCAAAAACAAACACTATAGCAAATAAGATATCTTTTTGAAATACTTGCCTTTAGAATGATGACCGGGTTGCTATCTGAAATAATAGCAAGCCATTGGCATGTTTTGAAAAACATTTGGAACTTCTGCTCGAACTTCATTTACAGCCTCCTATCATTATTAAATGACATTTCTAAGATCATAAATGTTATCGATTTTCAGAAGACATGCCATTTTTACCTCTTTTTATATTTTTCTCATTTTTTAATTTTTTCTTTGGTTTTAAATATTTTATATTTTTGTATTTTGATTTTATAAAAGTTTTCTGAAAAATGAAAAATCTTTTTGGTTTTTATGGTTTTTTTAATATATATACATATGATACATGATATTTGAATAGGTACCACCACTATTCTTCAGCTTCATCTACCAATTGTTTTAGAGTTTCTGGCATAAAACTTCGCATTCCTAGCTTGTTGATAAGAAATTCGATTCTTTCTCTGCATAGGGCTTTAGTGAAGATGTCCGCTAGTTGATACTCCGTGTTGACAAAGTAAAGCTCTACTACTCCATTCTCAACTTGCTCTTTTATGAAGTGGAATCTGATGTCTATATGCTTTGATCGAGAATGTTGAACGTTGTTGCAGCATAAGGCAATATCGCTTTTGTTATCACAGTACATTGGAATTTTATTGAATCCAAGGCCATAGTCAGTAAGATGTGATCTCATCCAAAGGATTTGAGCACAACATCCAAACGTAACAATATATTCAGCTTTCGTACTGGATATCGCAGCGCTTTTCTTCCTTTTTGATGACCAGTTAACAAGTCTGTCTCCCAATAATTGCATACTTCCAGATGTACTTCGTCTAGTATCTTGGCAACCCGCGTGATCAGTGTCTGCATAAGCTATTAGAGCAATAAAAGAATCCTTTGGATACCAGAGTCCCCGATTTACGGTATTTACGGTTCCTCTTAGGTATTTAAAGATTCTTTTTACAGTATGGAGGTGCTTTTCGGTAGGCTTTGCCTGATACCGGGCACATATGCATACACCAAATGTTAGGTCTGGTCTACTGGCTGTAAGATACATAAGGGTGCTAATCATTCCATGATAGTGTGTAGGATCTACGGCTTTCCCTTGTGTATCTTCATCAAGTTTCGATTTGTCCACCATGGGAGTATCCACGGGGTCACTAGATTCCATACCATATTTTATCAAAGATTCATGAGCATATTTAGACTGGTTTATAAAGATGCCTTTGGGACTTTCTGAAATCTGTAGTCCTAAGAAAAATGATATTTTTCCCATCATCGACATCTTAAACTGAGAACACATTATTTTGTAAAATTGGTCACAAAATTCAGGTGTAGTAGACACAAATATTATATCATCAACATAGATTTGTACCAGGAGAAGATATTTTCCTTGTCTTCTTATGAATAATGTGGGATCTACTGTTCCTTTGGAGAATTCTTGAGAAAGTAGAAACTTCGACAACAGATCATACCACACGCGAGGAGCTTGTTTCAACCCATAAAGAGCCTTCTTAAGCTTATACACATGATTCAGATTGTCTTGATCCACAAACCCGTCCGGTTGGCTGACATAAACTTCTTCGCGAAGAATGTTGTTCAAGAATGCCGTCTTTACATCCATTTAGTAGACAACCATATTCATGTGGGCAGCATATGCGAGGAAAATTCGAATAGCATCAAGTCTAGCCACTGGAGCAAAGGATTTCTCAAAATCAATTCCCTCTTCTTGATGATAACCACGAGCAACCAAACGAGCCTTGTTCTTTAGAATTCCTCTTAATTCATCAAGTTTCACCTTGTAGATCCATTTTAAAGTAATAACCATCACTTTATCGGGACGAGGAATGAGTTCCCAGACTTTAAGATGCTCAAATTCATTCAGCTCCTCTTGCATTGCTTCAATCCAACATGATTGAGTTAATGCGTCTTTATAAGTCTTTGGTTCAACTGATGAGAGAAAGGCATCGTAGTAACAAAATAAGGCTTGTTCATGAAGTTGGAGTCTTGTGGTAACGTGTTTAGAGTTTGGAGCAGCAGTTTGCACAACAATAGGAATAACATCCGAAGAAGATGCTTCAGAATCGTTTTCTGGAATTATAATACCAAAGAACGAATCATTATTCATGTGTGCAACATCTAAATCATGAATGTCTTCTTCAACATCGTTAGGAAAGATAGGAGATTGAGTTTCGGGTATTGTTTGAGAGTTACTAGGTGATGGTGCATCTTGGTCAACTGTTGTTGAGGAAGGTGAACTAGTTAATACAGCGGGTTTTGGAGCAACTAACTTTAGTAAATGGAGCATGACTTCTGGGGCTGGCAATCAATACTAGGTGGAGGAGTGAGTAATTTATCAACAATGGGTGAAACAAAATATCCAATAGTTCTGAAGGTGTACAAAACGGGTGTTGAAGGAGGAGGGTTTGGTACGAGTCTTGAACTGATTGTTGTAGGAGTCATTTCATGAAGTGCCGGTCCTGAACTGCTGTGTTCAAAAGCCATCGCAATCAGCTCATCAAAGTCTACATGAATTGTTTCGATAATACGTCTGGTACGTCGGTTGTAAATTCAGAATGCTTTCTTTGTGGGTGCATAGCCAATGAAAATACCAATATCAGCCTTCGGTTGTAACTTACCCAAGTTCTCACTATCATTTGTTCGATAGCAGAGGGCACCAAATAAATAGAAGAACTAAAGTCGGGAAGTTTTGTTCATGTAAAGCTCATATGGTGTTTTGCCATGATGAAGACGTATGATGGACCGATTTTAGGTGTAACATGCGGTAGCAACTAATTCTGCCCATAAGAATAAACGGAGCTTTTGCATAAATCAACATTGTGCGGGCAGCTTCTATTAGCGTACGATTACGTCTTTCAATGACACCATTTTGTTGTGGAGAGGGAGCAACAAATGTTTCATGAGAGATGCCAGACTTCTCATAATATTCACACAAAGTTTGATTAACAAATTTAGTTCCATTATCTGTTCTGATTCATTGGACATGTACTTTAAGTCGCACTTTGATCATCTTGAGAACTTCTTTTTTAATTATAAAATCTAGAGCTTCATCTTTTGACCTTAACATGTAACCCATGTAAATCGCGAGTAATCTTCCGCGACAATGACGAGGATGTATTCTTTTTTTCGTTAGCACTTGCGACATGCATTGGTCATAAAAAGATCCATGTGCCAAAAGATAGTGTTTTTATTGGTTGGTGTTTTAGATTTAGGTTTGTGGGGTTTCTTCTTGCTTTTGCCTATTGCACATGCAGAATACAGGTGGTCCTTTTCAAACATTAGCTTAGGAAGACCTCAAAGAAGACCATGTCTAGTAAATGGGTTGATGCACCACAAAGTTCAGATGAGACATACATTCGGTGTCATAGACAGGACTTAGTATTTGAGAGCCTTTAACAATGAGACATATAGGAGAGGACGCCTTTCATATCTCCAAGAGAGAGAGTTATACAGATGTTGCTCAAGATCTAGTCAATAGATCACACCTTCTAAAATTGTGATGAAGCAGGTTTGTGTTGACGAAAGGAACTCAAGTGTTCGAATCACCAAATTAACCAACGAAGAATAATTGTGTCTAAGTCCTTCCACGTAGTAAACCCTTGATATCGTAACATTCCCAATCTGATAATCACCATATCCCAATATCTTTGCCACGTGATCATTTCGAATTTGACTGTACCCAAAAACTTATTGACAAAATTGGTGAGCTGAGAGCGATCTCCGGTCATATGCTTGGAGCAGCCGGAGTCCAAATACCAGAGAACAATTTGGATGACCTGCATTCATCAAGAGAGGAAGATGGAACATCGGAAACTATGGATCCCCAAGATGGACTGGGTTCCTCTTTTTATTAGCGAGACAAATTTTATGAAACCTTAGATTTGCTAACAGGAACATTAGTTTTAGATTTCCTAGGTTTCCGTGAGTAAACCAATGTTACGACAGGTTTAGATGTTTCATTATCTAGAGCAGTTGGTTTCCTAAGGGGAACTTCAGTAGTTGTGGTAATCCTAGTTAAAGGGCATGCATTCTTTTTAGTGTAAGGTCGTCCAGTAGGTCTCAAGATATATCCAATATTGTAAAACACTTCCTGTTGGTTTTTAAACTTTTTCTCTTGAATGTTTCTTAACAGATTTAGATTTAGTCACGAGCATTCAATTATTGATAAATCAAGAACACACAATCATGATTATCAGAAAGAATGCAACCATTACACTTAACCATTTAGTACAGAATTGCATTAAGCTTGGAATGCTGCACATGAGCAGTTCCTTTAGGTTCAACAACACAATCTTTATTTTTCAAACTAGGTTTAACTTTCCTAGGGTGAGCTTCTACTTTATTATTTCGAGTACTACTTGGTGTTTGCTGATTTCTTTTATCTTTATTGTATTGACTGATGGATGTGAATCCGCTGCACTGTAGATGGTTTTACTCCTGTAGAAGAAAACATAGGTTTGTTAGAAACTAAGTTCGATGAAGAAGAGGTTTTTGTGTTTGTGTTTCCTGAAGATGTGACGGGTTCAGTGAATCTAACTCGTTTGTCCTTGTTCTTTGGGGTCACAGCCACTAATTTTGACATCGGCAATTATTGATACCATGAGGGTTGTACTGGATGTTATGTAAGCAACTATGAATTCGTTTAGCGTACTATAGGCAGATTCTAAGATTTGAGAACTGTGGATATTTTAATTTAACCATGTTAACATAATCATAAGACTGTAGCTTCTTCTGAGTGTGCTTAATATAGGCAGACGTGGAGCTGTCTTTTTATTTAACAATTTAGGGGTATTGGCTCACATCAATCTTAAGCATTTTCTGGTCACTTGGGTGTTTTGTAACATCATTTTTCAACTAGAGCTTTTCCTTTAAGTTGTCTTAATCATCCTTAAGAGCTGTATATTTCCAAATCGTTTTCTAGAATGATAGCATTTAAATCAGTAATTTCCATAGGTCTGTTTCAAATCCTCTCTCAGCATAAGCTTTGACACCCTATGGTAACACCCTAAAATGGGTCGCAGCGGAAAATATGTCTGGAGCGTACTCATAATACAACAACACAGATACAAGAGAACGCCCTATAAATGTGTCGTTTGTAAAACAATCTCGTTGATTTTCTGAAGTCAAAAATAATAGTTGTCCCAAATTGCATTACCATGAAATCTTGAATGTAAAGACCCCATATGCCCACATCAAATTACTCCAGCATCTAATCACTGAGAAAACCATGCTTAAAAGTGTCAACATTAAAGGTTGGTGAGTTATAGAGTTTTGTAAGTTAGTATATATGTAATGTTGGAATCCTAAGATTTATAACGTATGTAATGACCATTTTCAATTCTTTTAATAATTGCCTAAAGTGTATAGCAGTAAATGTAGAACCAAAAGAGTTTAGTGTTATTGACTTCGCGCAATTATTGAAAAAATGTCAGAAAATAGTAATGTTCAATAAGTAGTATGGACAGTGAAATTATCGTTGATTTTCCAAAATGTAATTTGGGGGTCTACTATAAACAAAATAACAGTACAACATAAATAATATCTACTGATGCGCTAAGCTCATGAACACCGAAGGCTCGACATATATGTATGCAATTTAATGCACATAAGGTGCCCGTGTAGAATTTCAAACCCGGTAAACATCCAAAATTGTTTCCGACATGTATGCATTCGTTGTTTCGTCAGTCGAAAAACTATGAGAGTACTCACACGAACAGGGATGTCAATCCAAAATAGATCTATTATATCACACTCGCGCTTGCCTTAAACGGTCCTCGGTCAAGATTTAACAGTCATGTTAATGGGCATATGGTGGGTTATGTTACTTGGCCAAACACGTAAACAGGAGATGATACGAAAACACTAGTGTCCAATAAAAATTAATGTTGTGTTCGTAAATAGCTTGAGTACTTAAGTCATAGTAGAAAAGGACGTGTGATATAAATCAAGTACATTGTGTTTGTAATGAGTTATGTAAACATGTGCTAAAGTGTACGCATCATGAGTATGTGAAAAGTATGAACTAAGTTGTAATCAACCTGTAATCTTGTTTGTAATGAATTGCAAATTCAAGTTATTTACACAGTGTGTAGAATAGTATGTAAAAGATATTGTATAACGAATATGTAACAAGTTGTATTGAGCGCGGGGTTGGGGAATGTATTCTCCCTCGAGATTTGTAAAAGCAATTGTAAGACAAGTAAAGAGGGGGTCTATAAAAACTCACATCGATGATGAAGATTACGATTTGCAGAATTGGCATTTATTATGCCCAACAACGAACTGAAGACGAAGCGGCTCGATCAAGAAGTTGCAACTAATCTTAACGGCTAAGACCCACTAGCCTAGGATAATGAATTTGGATTTCCCGATGAATGGTTACGTCAACGCGACACGTTGATAAAAGATTTAGATTTAAAGTTGTAATATCTTGGTGGTTGGTTAAATAAATAAATTAAAAATATAGGCTAAGTTTTTAATATATATTCTTTATATATTACATATGAAAAATAACCCTTATATAATTCCTACCGTGAATTATATAACAAGGAAAATCAATCCAAAGATTAATGAAAAGTATATAATACTTTGCAGGTATTATATAATAAGTGTGAATAATTAATTAAACCAATTAGTTTGACAACCATTAATTAATGAAAAGGCTTTGTATAAAGGTCGACACATGTCTTAACGTTATGAATTAATCAAAGTATGTTTGTAACAATTTATAACCATTATAAAATATAAAATAATATTTTATTAATTATATTTCGTTTCTTCGATAGGTCGTGTCTAAAACAGTTGTCTCAATATAAAAGTATAGTTTTCGTTCATTGGTTAGGTTATTGTATAATACAAGTTAATGTATCTTTAAAATATAACTTGGTCCCCTTTATTCGTTTCTAAAATAATATAAGCTTTATTAAATCATTGCTAAACATATAAATTTATATAAATTTTGTCATGACTTTCCTGTTTACAAAACGTTTCCCGCATTCGTAAAACTTAATGTTTTCCATATTCGTAAAGCTTAATGTTTTTCCACTTTCCAAATTAAACGTGTTTCAATATTCTCGTATTTTAAATATATATATATATATATAGAGAGAGAGAGAGAGAGAGATATATATATATATATATATAACCCTAAGCAAAATAATAATTATTACAATTTAATTAACCATTAACCACCATTATATATAATTGGTTTTAATATTTTCAAAACCTTATGTTATTTTCATTTGTCGTCTCATATGAATCAAACGCACCCTTTATATATATAACCAAACGGAACCTTTTTCTAAACCGAATCCAAACGCACCCTTTGGACCCCGAAACAGCCCTTGCGACTGTTGGCACCAAACCAAACACGCCCTTGGACCCAAACAGCCCTTTCGGCTGTTAAACCCTCAACCAAACGCCCCTTGCAGGTTGTCCTTAATGCCAAACGTACCCTAGTTGTTGAACCCATGAAACCAAACGCCCCCTAGGCTGACCCGAACAACTAAATGCTCCCTTGGTTGGTGAACCTACCAGAACGCAGCCCTTAGCTGTTGACACAAACCAACGCAGCCCCTTTGGCTGCTAATACAAACCAACCGCACCTTATGCGGGTCTGAATCACCAAACGCACCTTCGCTGGTTCAAAACCAGCCAAATGCACCCTCGCTGGTGGAAACCACAAAACGAACGCACCCTTGTGCGTGGCTGAGACAGCCAAACGCACCCTTGTGCGCGGCTGACCAACAGACCAAAACAAACACCCCTTACGTTTTCTATTATGCCAAAAGCACCCTAAGTGGTGCGGCTAAGAACCAATCGCACCCTGGTTGGTTTCCACAGCCAAACCCGCCCTTGGTGTTGGCTGCCACAACCCAACGCACCCTAGTTTGCGAAACATCAAACCAAACGAACACCCCCTTGCTGTTATAACCTTAAACCAAACCCACCCCTTTTGTTCATAACCAACCCAACACACCCTCTTTGGTGCTTATAACAAATCCACACGCACCCTTGTTGCTGTCGTAAAACCCAACGCACCCTTTCTTGGTGCTCTGCCAACCCACGTACCTTTGTTGATTTTTAATAAAACCACACGCACCCTTTTTGTAGTGCCATGAAGGTGGCGGAGGTGTTTGGTGGTGCGTGATGAGGATGGTGGCAGCGACGATGGTGGGTGACGCTGCTGAGACAGCCGGAGGAGGGGGGGAAGGCGCGTGGAGGAGAGTGATGGTGGGGATCGGGTAGATCCGATGGTGAGAAACCTTTTTGGATTCGGCCAGAAAAGTCCGCCGGAAAAGTTTTCCGGCGGCGGCGTGGTGGTGGCCCGAATCCGGCCGAAAAAGATGACCAGAGGTGGTCGCCGGAAAAATTGGGAGAGAGAGGAGTGAGGGTATATGTATGTGTGTGTGTTGTATATATAAGAATAAAAAAATATAAACTTTTTATATATATATTAAAAGTTTAAAACAAAGTGACAAGTTATAAATAGATGGGGGTGAGTTTTGTAAATTTTTATTATAGTTTTGATAACTATCGGTTCGAGACTCATTTGAGCGACTTAACGGATGATTCAAATCTCGAAACTTGCGCCATTATTTTCCAAATCATTTTTCTGATAAAAATGAGTATTCATTTGATAGTATTTCATAAATATTTTATAACATTTATAAAATATTCATTATTTATTTAGGGTGATCCGGTTACGCCTTATCCGAAATAAAAAAGAAAAAAACGAATTTCAACTCGAATATTCACGTTTTCAACAAACGCTTTTAGTTAAATTGCTAAGTATTTTATTAAATATTTTTATTTAATAAAACGTGATAATTAAATATAATTTAATTATTTTTGTGTTTCTAAAATCTTGCGAGGGCATTTCAGTCACCTTCTGACTATTTTCGGGTCTCGGTCAAAACTGAAAAGTTGTCAAGAATGTCGTATTACATCCAATTGCTTTAGAGTCCGAGTTATGAAAACATGATTTAGTGGTTTGTTTTTTATACGTCAACTATTAATTAATATATATCTTTTTCGTTTTCAAGCCAAATAAGTTAAAATAACTTCCACTTGAGAAATATAATAATAAATATGATTTATTATTTGAAATATGTTCCGAAAATTTTACCGGTCATGCGGTAATTGTTTTTACGAGACAATAAAAGAAGTCAAAGAGTCAAGTCAGACCCAAAAAGTCAAAGGGTAAAATCGTCATTCGAAAATTCGAAAATTCTCGGATGTTACATATGCTCCAACCTAAGAAGGATCTCTGAAAACAAAGTCACAAGTATTTCGCGGCTACATTTTCCCGATCGCATAATTCCTTGTGTGACATAGTCTAGAGTCGAACAAACTGATCAACAAAACTCTAGCAAACATGACCATTATCCATAACAAAATCATTGGTAATGGACGAGTTACGTTGATATCTCTCTTTAGCTACAGACCTACCTACACTCATATAAACGTAAAATTTGTCTCGACGCAGCGTCTTAGTAGAATCCTTAACAGGAGCTAAAATAACCCCTAGAATATGCCTTGCTGCAAGCGATGATTGATAATTAGAACAAACAGCCACAAGAGGCTCTGAATGAGTAGACTTTGATGAAACAACAAAAGATTTCTTGACGATTTCTTGATGGAGAAGTAGACTCTTGATGATTTGTGGCATCACAGGAAGATCCAACAGCGGATTTCAGAGCAAAGGAAGCAACTTCAACCTTAAATTCCATAAGTAAAAAGAGTGATATAAATCAAGTAATCGATTTCGAATGATATGTAAACAAGTTGTATTTAGCATGTGTTCTCCCCCGAGATTTGTAAAGTAAATGTAAAGCAAGTGAAAGAGGGGCTATAAACTCACCTCGATGATGAAGAACGATTGGCGGGAATGTACACATTGAGTACAAGACGAAACGGAAACTGAAATGGCTCGACAAAGAAGATGTAGCTTATCCTAATGGTTATGATCCACTAGCCTAGGGTAATGTATTTTGATTTCCCCATGAATGAGTACATCAACGCGACGCGTTAATAAAAGATTTAGATTTAATGTTGTAATAGTTTGGTGGTTGGTTAAATAAATAAATCAAAAAGTAAACGCAAGGCGTGTAATATATTCCGTATATATTACATAGTGAAAAATGACCAAGTATATAATTCATACCGTGAACTATATAACAAGATACACAACCAGAAGAATAACTCGAAGTGTATGTATTACACGACATGTGTTACATCTAACAGGTGACAAATAAAATGAAATGGTCTAATTATATAATACTTTCCAAGTATTATATAAGAAAGATGATAAAGATAAATGAAACTAAAAATATTCGACACGCGCCCGGATATCCCCAAATAAATCATTAGAAAGTTCCTTTATAAAAATAACGTACGTTTTAAAGTTGCGGATTAGATAAATGAAATCTCTAAAATTATAGCTTACGTTTGATTATCGGGTCTTCACGATTTAATAATTTTTAAGATATCTCAAGAAAATAAATAAAGTAGATTTGTAAAAATTTACTAAACGTAGCAATTTATAAAAATCTTGGCATGACCTATTCATTTGTTTAACGTTTTCCATATTAACAAAAGTTAACCATTTTCCCTTAATTAAATCAAACCATGTTGTAAACTCAAACACATCCCTTAACAGTTATCATAGAAACAAAACGAAAATAATAAATAAAGTATTTATTTAACCAATACCACATTTAGATCCGGTTTAATATATAAATTTATATATGAAATCCTTTAAATGTTATTATCCGCTTTTTATAAACCAAACGCTCCCTTCGCGTCCTCTATTATACCAAACGGCCCTCATGGCTATTAACACAAACCAAACACCCTTCGTGGGCTGTTTTTAATCCCAAACACACCCGAGGGCTGTTTTACACAGCCAAACGCCCCCCTACGTGGCTGTTTAAGAGCCAAACGCACCCGTATGCGGTTTAGAACAATCAAACACCCCTAAGGCTGTTACGACGCAGCAACAAACACACCCTCGGCTAATTACTACAACCAAACTCACCCCTTTTATATTTCTATAAAACCATACGAACACCCCTAGCTTCTAATAACAAACCGAACGTACCCTTGGTGCTAGTGTTAAACCAAACGCGGCCCTTGGCTGCCCAAAACCCAACGCACCCGGTGTGGTGTTACCACAAACCCGACGCACCCCATGGCGTTCTATCAAACCAAAACGCACCCTTGGCTGTGAACCTGCCAAAACCAAACGCTACCCTAATCTGGTGACCGAACCAAACGCACCCTTACGGTGTAACACTAAACCGAACGCACCCTTATGGTGCATAAATCAAACGCACCCCTTCGTACGTCTACACAGCCGACCCTGGTTATAAAACCACGCGTACCCTTGGGAGGTGGCGGTTGTGGTGGTGGTTTCGGTGGAGATGGGGGCGGGGTGATGGGGTGATGATGATGATACGATGATGATGGTGGTGTTATGGTGGTTGTGGGCTCGCGGTGGTGGCGGTGGTTGTGGTGTGATGATGGCAGCAGTGGTGGTGTTATGGTGGTTGTGGGCTCGCGGTGGTGGCGGTGGTTGTGGCGTGATGATGGCAGCAGTGGTGGTGTTATGGCGTGGTGGTGGCGCGTGGAGGAGAGTGATGTAGGGGATTGAGTAGATCGGGTGGTGAGGACCATTTTCGGGTTTGGCCGGAAAGCTCGCCGGAAAAGTTTTCCGGCGGCGGTGGAGTAGCCGGACATGGGAGGAGGGAGAGAGAGATTAAGGGGAGTGTGTGTATATATGAGAGATGAAATGAGAAAAAAATATATAACTTTTTATTTATATTAAAACTTTATAATAAATGTGGCAAGTCTCAAATAGTGTAGGGTTTATTGTGTAACTTTTTAGTATACTTTTTGATAGAAGCGGTTCGGGACTCATTTGAGCGACTTAACGGATGATTCAACGCACGAAACTTGCGCCATTGTTTTTCGAATCATTTTTCTGATAAAAATGAGTATTCACTTGATAATATTTCATAAATATTTTATAACATTTAATAAAATATCTGTTATTCATTTTATGAACCGGTTTCGCTTTGTCCGAAATAAAAATGGATTTCAACCCGAGTATTCGCGTTATCCACAACGCTTTTAATTAAAAATGATGACTAATTTATTTAATATTTTTATTAAATAAATACTGATAATTAAAAACAAATTTAATTGTTTTTGTGTGTCCGTGTTGTATATTGTTTCGACTAAATGTTTGCGTGTTGCTGATTTAGTCCTTTTTCCGGTCGTTTCAGTGTCTCGGGCAAAACTGAAAAGTTGTCAGGAATGTCGTTTCACATCGAATTGCTTTAGGGTCCGAGCTGTGAAAACGTGATTTAGATGGTTGTTTTTTGTAAGTCAAGCCAGACCTAAAAGTCAAAGGGTAAAATAGTTATCTAAAAATCCAAAAATTCTCGGATGTTACAGTTACCTACCCCTTAAAGAAAATGCTCGTCCAGAGATTTGATTTGTGTTTTCCGCTTTAGTGTGTCTAAGAAAAGACTTAAGATTTACTAAACCAGTTGAACATGACGCTGATAACCAATTATTCAGCAATATCTGGTGTTTCGACACCTCTTAATATACATAAATTTCGGCTAGGTTGACCAGGATATCCAATCATCTAAGAATAGGTATCTCTAGGGAAACATCGTTTCAATGGTTTATAATTGCGTAATAAATGCTTTATGAAGAAGCCTTCGTAATTAGTGAAACACACCAAGGAGAATGTGTAAGTAGCGTCAGGTTGTATGTCTTATTGCAGTGTCTCGTTTCTGCTATCTGTAATGTTCGAATCATTAAGAACGATGAGGCTAAAGGAGATGTAAGTATCCATCTTACTTGGCAGTACTAAATAGTACCATGACTTAAATTAGTGTACCATTGGTTTGCACTGTATAATTCCAACTTGAAATCAACCATTACCACATGTGATTATCTCGTTTCAGGTGGGAGTTGATTACCTATTGGATAAAGTTGTGTACCAGCTGGGACCGCTCGGGACCCACAACAGAAACTAGGCGACAATAACTATGAAAAAAAATGGGATTGGGATGCAGCGGGTGTGTGGACCCTCCGAGAAACAATATCCCAGATATAAAAGTTCAATAAGAGAGAGCTCGCTGAGAGCTTATGCGCTTAGCGGGCAGATTTTGGTAACTCAAATCGGTAGTTCGGTGAATCAGTTTCCATTAGCTCAAGTGTGTAAAAGTACTGTTAGTTCCACGAACAGTTCATGATTGCGAGGTTTGGCAAACTTGGGCAAGACCAAAAGAGTAATAACTCAAGAATGAAATAAGGTAGTCCCAAGTAATGGCCTTAAGATTCTGCCGAGTGATAGAACACGATTGTGTTTCTAGACCCCTTTTCAACAGATTCTGGCGATTTTCGAATTTAGGTTCATACTCGTGTCATATCGGATACCATTAAAAACCACTCATTTATATTTTCATAATTTGCATTAAAAAAAAAGCTTACTAATTTATGTAAATTATCAATTGATAAATTAGGTTCGGGGTGATTTTATATTTTATTTCATTTTAACTAAAAAAGGCGTCCCAATCCTTTCAAATAAACATATTATAAATCATCCTACTTAATAATTCCCGATGCAATACGCGTACCCACATAACCTTCAAGATGATGGATGACATTACGATGCATGTTCTCTAATGAGTATGGGACGAGTGTTCCAAACTCGTCTTCGGAGACAGGGAGTAAAACTACCCAAAAATATCGACCTAGAGTTCAAGATAGGTAATGAGTACCTTGGTTAGAGTAACCCAGGTAAAGGTCTCGATGAACCAGTCAACATAGCAATTATCATATAAATCCTCCTATTACAAGTCCCGCCCATACAAGACTTGTAATACTTAGATTTATACATAATCCCATGTAAACAGAACTGTAACGGCTTTGTTAACATAGCAATTATCATATCAATCCTCATATTACAAGTCCCGCCCATACAAGACTTGTAATACTTAGATTCATACATAATTCCATGTAAACAAAAATTATAACGGTCCTCGTGTGATACAATATAGTATAAAGCTATGAAGAAAAATAATGTCCTTAGAGACCATTGTTTAACTTACAATGTCTGAGGTATAATTGAGACCATTGTTTAACTTACAATGTCTGAGGTATAATTGGGACCATTGTTTAACTTACAATGTCTGAGGTATAATTGAGACCATTGTTTAACTTACAATGTCTGGGGTATAATTGAGACCATTGTTTAACTTACAATGCCCGAGGACGAAATGAAACCATTGTGCAACTCACAATGTCTAGGAAGTAAAATGAGACCATTGTATAACTCACAATGTCTGAGGTATAAATGAGACCATTGTGCACTCACAATGTCTAAAGAAATGCTCTGATATTTATATAAATAACTCTTATATAAATAAACGGGCGATATACGCAAAAGATGTAAGCATATATATTACATATATGTATGTCACGTAAGCACTTAATGCAGCACGTAATGTAAGCACATAAGCAAGTAGCGTGTATGCACTTTGAAATAGTTTGATGTTGTGATGCAATGTTTGTGGAAAAACGACTATAGTCTTGGGTAAAATATGCAACCAGTTCTATATAGCCAGTTGCTCTGATACCAATCTGTAACACCCCAAAACATGACACCGCAGTCAGATACCACTGGGGTTGCTACGTCATAATACACAGCGCTAGATACTAAGAGAACGACCCTCTAAATGTGTGTTTGTAAAACCAATCTCGTTGATTTTCTGAAATCAAAATAATAGTTGTCCCTATAATTGTCATCACAATGAATAAGCTTGATGTGTGAATGTATAGACTCCAAATGCACTCTTCAAGAAATCCGCGGAGATATAATTTACTGAGAATAAACATACTTAAAAAGGTCAACATAAAGTTGGTGAGTTCATAGGTTTGTTTAAATATAAATGATAAACCAAAGGTTTCCAACATGTGTATGACCATTTAAATCCTTAAATGTCCTTCCAGAATAATTGTGTGATCTTTAGAAATCAAACCGTTGTAAAGCCTGCATGATCGTTTCAAACCTGTATGTTTCCCCCAAAATGTATGTGTGAATATCACAATTCAAAGAGTTATAAAAATATGCATGACCATTTAAAAATCCCCCAAATAGTCACAAGGATGTACGTTATGAAGTTTGACGCGGTTTATACCAGAGTATTGCATGATAATTACAAGACTATCACGGCCACTTTATTCAAGGCACAGTAAGAGTGTACCCATCGTAGGTGTTCCCTCCAAGAACACCCGGGCGATAATAAAAGAATATGTCCCCCCCTTTACCGGTGTCCCCTCCAAGGACACCCGGGCAATAATAAAAGAATATGTTTTCCCCGTTACTGGTGTCCCCTCCAAGGACACCCGGGCAATAATATGTATATGTAATTGTTGGCCCCGCAGGCGCCAATTCAATCGTAATCCGACATGGTATAACGTTCATTCCCGGTGATAGCTAGTCACCCGAACGGGGATTGTCAATCCCAAATAGATCTATCTTATAATATTCGCGCTCACCCTCCAAGTGATTTACAGTTCATTCAACCTAAGCTAATCCATAAAAGTATAGTATGCGTTTACGTTCAAAAAGTAAACCCAGTATTGTATCTCCTCGCGAGATATATAAATGAGTATGTAAACCAAACAGGTAATCAACCATGTAAATGCGTTTGTAAACATGTATGCAGACGAGTTGAAAATGAGCACGTAACGAGTTTAAATCAAACACGTAATTGAATTTGTAACAAGCATGTTCTCACCCCAAAATATATGTAAAACATGTAAAACGTGGGGCTATGAACTCACCTTGATGTTGAAGAACGATTGATAGGTAGGCATCTAATTCACTTTGATGATGAAGAATGATTGACAGATAGGCATCTAATATGCACAATACGAACGGAAGACGAAGCTGCCTGACCGTGAAGATGCAGCTTAACTTAACGGCTAAGTCCCACTAGCCTAGGATAATGTGTTTGGGTTTCCCGGTGAATTGTTATGTCAACGCGACGCGTTGATAAAGATTTAGATTTAACGTTGTAATGGTTTGGTGGTTGGTTAAATAAATAAATTAAAAAATTGAAAATATCTCAAAGTGTGTAATATATCAATTCTTTTATATATTACATATGAAAAAACATAACCATTAAACTTCATACCAGTGAATTATATCACAAAATAAAAGACAATCAATCCAAGATTTATGAAAAGTATATATACTTTGCAAAGTATTATTAATAAGTGGGTGAAAATATTAACACCAATTAGCTTGACAAACCATTAGTTAATAAAAAAGACACTTTGAATAAAAGTGATAACATGTCTTAACGTAAACGTTAGTAATTAAACAACCGCGATGTAACTGTAACAGTTAATTAACCTTATCAAAATTATAAAATTAAATATTTATAAATTATATTTCCGTGCTTCGATAGATTGTGTCTATCACATTAGCCCTCAATAAAAGTATAGTTATTCGTTCATCATGGACCTAGTTATTGTATAATACAAGTTAATGTATCTTTTAAAATATAACTTGGTCCCCTTTATTCGTTTCTAAAATAATATAAGCTTTATTAAATCATTGTTAAACATATAACTTTATATAAATTTCGTCATGACTTTCCCGTTTACAATACGTTTCCCACGTACTCAAAACTCAACGTTTTCCAATAATTCGCAACAACTATAATTAAATGTTTTTCCACTTTTTCAAACAATAAAACGTTTTGCAATATCCTCAATGTTTTAAAATATATTTCCTATATATATATCTAAACTAAAAACCAAAATAATAATTACACATCTATTTTAACCGATTTTAAACCCACCATTATATATATCCGGTTTAATCATTTCTTAAACCTTTTATCATTTGTATTTGTTAGATTATACAACCAAGACTCACCCTATGTTTGATCGCATAAACCAAAAGCACCCTATTCTTCTAATCCACCCAAATGGAACCCAAATCTGTTTACACACACCAACCAAACGGACCCTTGTCCCAAACAGCCCTCGTGCTGTTTAAACAAACAAAAAAAAAAAAAACAAAAAAAAAACAAAAAGTAAAATAAAAAAAAAATCAAAAAAAAAAAAAAAAAAAAAAGAAAACAAAAAAACAAAAAAAACCAACACAGTAAAAAACAATTAACTAAAAAGAAAAAAAAAAAAAAAAAAAAACCATACTAAAAAAAAAAAAAAAAAAAAAAACAAAAAAAAAAAAAAAAAAAAAAAAAAAATACAAAAAAAACAAAAAAAAGAAAAAAAAAAAAAAAAAAAAAAATAAATAAAAAAAAAGATAAAAAAAAAAAAAAAAAATAAAAAAAAAAAAAAAAAAAAAAAAAAAATAAAAAAAAAAAAAAAAAAAAAAAAAAAAAAACACAAAAAAACAACAGCAAAAAAAACCCACAACTAAACGCCCATGTGGGCAGGAGTCCAGCCAAACCGCACCCCTAATCGGGTCTGGCTGCCGACCAAACCACACGCAATTGCCCTTGTTTTTATACTAATAACTAGCCACACATTTTTGGTGCCAGGAAATTAAACCAAACGCAGACCCCTTTTGCATGCGGTACAAAAACCACACGGACCCACAATGATGTGTACAACCCAAACCGAACCCCCCTTGCTGTAAACCCCAAACCCGACCGCATACCCCCCTCTAACCAGGCTGTCCCACATGCCAAACCAAACATCCCTCTTGTGCGGTGACAAATCCCCTCCAACGCCACACTGACCCTCAGGTCGCTGCACCCAACCACAAACCTACAACGTACACCTTGTGTTTTATAAACAAAACTGAACAAACAAACACACCCCCCCCCTTTTGTGGTGGGTTGTTTTTACTACCGAAACAACAAACACAGACCCCAGCGTCTGTTAATCCACTAACTCGACGCACCCTTGGTGCTAACCACCACCGACCCACCCCTCTCCTTCGCTTGTGGGACGACAGCCAAAACGCACCCAGGCTGTTGAGAACCAGAACAAAACACCCCTTTTGTTTATAATGAAATCGAACTCCTCTTTTCGGCTTACTTTACAAACCGAACACAAACACCCGCCTTCGGTGGTGGCTGGCTGCCGCCACCAAACGCACCCTTACAAACTGAGGGGAGAAACCACCACCGCAACAAACCACCATTCCCCGCATCGCGAAACCCTCAACCAACGAGCAAAACCGCACCCCTTAAGGTTTTAATTAAAACCTACATGCATACCACCCTTACGGTGTACACAAAGCCCGTCGCACCCTTAGTTGGTGTTTAAAACACCGAACGCCACCCTCAGTGAGGTATTTCTATAACAAACAACCGGCACCCTTGGTGGTGGGTGGCGAGTGATGGTACATACAGTTATGGTGTAGGTAGCGCGTACTGTGGGTGGGTTGGAGAGCGTTTTGGTAGGTGCGCCCGTGGCGAGCGAAAGTGATTAGTGCGGGTCGATAAGATTCCGGAGTATGGGGAGCATACTTTTGGTAGTTGGCCGATAAGCTCACCCACCGCCGAAACAACGTTTTTCCGGCGTGCGGCGACGTGGTGGTCGGCCGGAATGTTGGCAGATACGAAGATGGTGTCTGGCCCGGCGGTGTGGCGGCCCGGACAATGGGAGGAGGAGAGGGTAGCTTTCAGGGAGTTGTGTGTATATATGAGAGATGGAAAAATACAGAAAATTTACATATATACTTTTTTATTTGACTCGTGAAGTTATTAATTTCCGTTTGTGAATATTTTCTTCTATTATATAAACATAAAAATACAAAAATATTTTACACTTCTATTTTTTTTAAATTAAAAAAAAATATAACCGTTTGTTAATTGTTGTTTCGGCTCATCTTTATTTGATAAACTATAAGAGAGGTATAAGGAGGGTTGATCCTACCGTGCACTTTTGACTTTCGGTTACCAAAAATATTTTTTTTCTCTCTTATTTTTATTATTTCTTTTTCTTATCATAAAAATCAAAAAAATATTATTCTTAACCCCATTTTGTCTAATTCTTTATCCCTCTTTAATTCTATCATCATGTATGGATATAAAGAATGTTCGTCTTGTGGAGCTTTGTACAATAAATCATGTGGTTGTTCTAAAGGGGGTTTCGTAGACAAGTTTGTTCATGATCCTAATAAAACACCCGACTCGTCTCAACGACCCCCTAATAATTGTCCCAAGTGTGGAAACCCGGTTGATGGTCTATATTGGCGACAATGTGCTCTATTACGAAAGAAATTGAAGGAAGTTTGGTTTACAATTTGTGATGAAAATGAAATTTTCCAAGACTTTCTAAACACCTTCGAGTCATCCAATGACAATACTAACGTTGTTAATGCACCTCAAGAGCCATTCGTCTTCAATCAGGACCCCGGTAAAAATTCTTCACAAAGTCCTCCACATATTGACCACCATTGTTGTTACGGGTGTGGTGATTCGTTAGACGGTATCTTTTGTCAACGATGTACTTGTGAGTCTTGTGGGAACGGTGCTCATTATGGCTATAATTGTCCACCGAAAGTTCCGATTATCTCTAATCCGGAACCATGCTACAATCAAAACGTTGATGAGTTCCCACAAACTTTGCCAAGTTTTCATCCGACATGCTATTCTAGAGATGAAAATCCATTCACTTATGATTCCAATCTTAATTTTGAGGATGATTCTCCTAACCCACCTCCACAACCCCCGGCATATTCTTATGAGTTTTGTGGGAACGATGCTCATTATGGTCACAATTGTCCACCTCAAGTCCCGTTTATCTATAATATGGAACCGTGTTACAATCAAGACTTTAATTTCCCATAAAATTTTCAAAGTTTCCAACAACAATATATTTATTGTACCCGCTGTGGGGGCCCGCATGAGACTTTTCAATGTCAATAAGTGATCTTCTATGAGCCTTGTTGTGAAAATTGTGGGGGTCCTCATGAGACTTTTCAGTGTCAACCGATGAACCAAAATTTCGATAATTCTAATTCTTCTGGTTTTGACCAATTTCAACCCCCGTAGTATCCCGTCATTCGTCATCCTCCTCAAGAAACGAGTGTGGAAATGTTTTAAGCTAGAGAAAACCTAATGGAATCTATACAAACATTTTTAAAGAAGTTTAATCGTATATCTTTTAGAGAAACGCCAAAGGTTTTATTGCTAGCTTGGGAGAAATTTTTTGAAATTAAGCATGCTTGTAAAGAAAAGCAACATCAACCAGAGGATATACAAGAATTACTTTGTAAACTTCTTAATGATGTGCAAATCATAAGTGAGGAGCTGGCAGATTTTATTAATACTCCAAACTGGAATCGTCCTGCCTTCTACGAAGATGATGACGAGGAGTATACTATTGCAATCACACCCGTCTTACCGACTGTGGAACCCGATAGCTCTATAAGTATGGGGGACGAGCATCTTAGCACTATTTCTGAAAAGGAGGAGTCTAGTGTTAAGGACCTTGTCCCGACCCCAAGTGAGTCTGAGGGTATTTCCGACAACATGTGTGATGTGCCTTTTTGTGACAATTCCACCCCTCTTGAAGCTTTAAAAGATCATTCTGAGATTTTCATCGATTGCAACGATGATTATTCTTTGAATGATGACGATCCTCTTTACAGTGAGGACATCGATTATGTCGATGCATCACCTCCTGATTCTGAGCTCGTCAGCTAGAGGAGGTGAAGGATTTGGACCCAGAAGACGGAGGGATTGATGATGATATTCTTCTAATCAAGGACGATATACTTCGTGAGAAGTTACTGAATATCTATCTTCTTATTGCTAAGATCGAAGCAGTAAAGGACAATCCCACTCCATCTTCTGATGATGTGACCAAGTCTCCCTCCACATCTCCTAACTTTTTCTTGGAGGAGACCAACACTTTTGATAATTCTTTGCCCGAATCTGAGATTTTTTGCTTTGATATGGAAGAAAAAAGTAGTGGCAATCCCACTTCTCATTCTGTTTTATCTCTTCCAGATTATGAAGCATTCTATTGTGATAATGAGCCCGATTCGGGAGATTTCACTATGGATGTGGTGGAGGATATTTTTGATAATCCAAC
>BQNB010115183.1:0-21609 GCA_026074375.1 Tanacetum coccineum
TATCTTCGTGAAAAGATCATACATCACAAACATGTACATAAATATTTCAAAAATAACAAAAAGATTTGACACATTTTTCTTATTAATATATATATATATATATAAACATAATTTAAAAAGATTTACAATCTTTTGTTTCATGATTCCAAGTTTCTTATTAAAACCTTTTACATTGCAAAATACGGAATCATGATCCAAGGGGGAGTTCTTACAATTTTCACTCACAAACATCTTTTTGATAATAAACTCTCATGATGACTAAATTTGGAAATGTTATATTTTCGAGGGGAAGTTATAGTTGAAAAAGTAACAATTTTTCACTTTCGGACTATGAATTTTACATAATTGTTATTTCAAGGGGGAGTGTTTGAAAAGATTCATTGTTTAAGGGGGAGTTTGTGTAAATTCACAAACAAAAAATTAGAAATGCTAAAGTACAAGGACTGAATGTGTAAATGTTTCAAAGTTTTTCTGTAATTACTAAGTACAGGGACTGAATGTGACAATTTTTTAACTGTTTTCGGTAAAAGTCAAGTACAAGGACTGAAAATGTCAATTTTCCAAACTGTTTTCGGTGTCTATATAAAGGATTTTAATTTCATTTTTTACTTTTCTTGTTTACCGAATCCTGTTACTGAGTTTGAGTAGAAATCGGTTTTACACTATCTAAGTTTATTACAACGATTGTAATTTCACTTCTTACTCAAACGTAAGTGGAATATATGTCTTAGTTGTTTTTAAGTAATTTAGATGTACCGATTTGAACTAGTTAAAGATGAGGTTACCGAGTTTGTGTTATGATAATGTTTTGTACCTTATGATATTGTGCGCATAATCTTAGGCTTAGATTTAGTGTAAAAAGTGACTTAAGGCCATAAAATGATCATAGAATGGTTAGGATTGAGTTTTGATTAAACTTGGTAGTCTAATTGTCAAAATCGGTAAGGTCAACTGGTCAAACTCGGTAGTCAACAAAAGTCAAAACTCAGTAAAGGTTAATGGTGAAAATCAGTTTAATTGTTTGTGGTTTTGTGAAAAATGCTTTGTAAATAATGTTTGTTGCATCAAATTGTAATGCTTATAGTGGTAATGTCTGTGAAAAACAAACGCTCAGTTTCTAGTGTGCTAAAATCTGAACAAAAATTAATTTTATTGGCAAAGAAACAAGTTTTCATGAATTCTATGATATGGATCATATATGTCTATTCGTAATTGTTTAAGTGGACTAAGTCATGTCTGGTTCGACCATTTATTCTGCATTGAAACAAAATGAGGGAGTGAGTGAGGGCCGTGGGTGCCATTCAATATTGAATTCGATTTGTTTGTATTCATGATTTTGCTTCATAATCAAATGTGAAAGAATCAAAGTTTTTATAACTTGAATATGTTAATTTCAAATCTCAATTGTTTAAGTGGACTAAGTCATGTCCGGCTACGGCCGTTTTCTGCAATGAACAGAATGAGGAGTGAGTGACTTAGTGTCCATTCAGTTGTGGGTTTGTGATTACATTATTCAATATTATCAACATCATGAAAAGTTTTGTCACATGATTTTTGAAAAAGTTCTCAAAATCTGTTATTGTGTCAAAATGATATTCTTTCTTAAAACAATTTTAAGAAGTTGAAGGATTTCTCTTGAATTTTTCATAACTGTGTCTTGATTCAAATCAAAAGAGAAATCTTCATCCTTCTTGAGAGAGTATCATGTCACAAAGAATTTCTGGTGAGGATATTCTAAAAACAGAAAGAGAGAGCTAAATCCATACGTGAAAAAGCAAATCAAAAGTGTGTTCGAAAAAGAAATGCCAGAACACACAAAAATGGTAAATAAAAAGAATAATTCGAATAAAGCGTATGACATGTGCTAGAAAAAGCAAGAACGAGCACATGAGAAAAAAAAACTGATCAAAGATATGTTCAAAAAGAATTGCCAGAACATATAAAAACAGACATAGAGGAAAAAGACAAAAATGTCAAAAGAATTATTTGTTTCCTAATATCTCAATTGTATTCATTCAGTTATCATCATGGCACAACTACAACATGCAGCTAATGTTCATCCAGATGAATTATGTCCTCCAAACAAGCGATATGACCTTATGGATGCAAACAAGAAGGTTGACTTGGAGCATGTGCAATGTCCATCAAAGAGCAAGATTCTGATGAATATTATTAAGAATCAATCTGTTACGATTCATCAATGCAGCTACAACAACAGTACCTTGGTATAATAGGCACGGTCTGGTCATTACGATGAAAGAAGACGGATCAAAGCATCCTGACTCCAATTTCTTGGCTGGATAAAAAAGAGCTTACCCCTTACTCTTGAGTACTCAGAACAATCTTTCATATTCCATAAGCATAATGATAAAAATCATTCAACGTTTGTGCCACCACCATCATTCTCTGATATGGTTCCATTCTACAAATAATTGATGGGATTACCATGGTGAACACAAGACAGTTTCAAATTTCAAGATATCTAGTCCTTCTACAGCCTTGGGCAACGTTTATGCAAGATATTCTCCAAGTGCTTGACTACACGCGTTACGTGATGGGACCAACGCCGTTGAGCTAATCGAAATGTTAAACGCTTAGTCAATAACATTCATTGTGTATTATCGGAGTTTAATGTGGGACGCATTACTATTCGCTCCATCAACCTGCCGACTTCGATACCATACCCAACGATTTACAAGATCAACATCAGTCAAATATATGACTATCTTTCCTGACATTTTAAGACTTGCTCGAGATGCTTATCACAATCTTACAAGATGATGATATTATGAAGAATACATCAATTCCTGAGAAACAGAACAAGGTTGGGATGCGGATACCATCATGGATGATCACAAATGAGATGAAGCTTACAGAGCATTATAAGATGTATGCAGAGGTGTTTGGGCTAGATGTTCCTCTAACTCAGTCATAGCCGGCTAAGTCTACCCAGGGAACGCATAACCCTGCTACGGAGATAGTTGAGTCAAGTGTTCTAAAACAATCTACTGTGATCCGTTTTTGATCACCGTTAAGGCAATCTGCACGACTAACACCACCTGTTCTAGTGCCATCAGCAGAAAAAGCTGATGAGATAATTTTACAAGACATGATTCAAGTAAGTCTTGCAGACACAAGGATCTTGAAGAACAAGAAAAGCAAGAGAAAAATGTTGGCACAGGTATAACTAGCACTTGGCAGCTGATGATATTGAGAATCTTGTTTGAAGATATTGAAATTTGAGATAGAACACCCCTAGCATGAAGAACACATCAATTCCTTCACTAGTTAAAGCCCAGGAGTGATAAGGAAAGTCCGGAGGTGGAGATTGTTCAGGAAAAGGAGGAAGAGACTACTCCAATGGTAGATGTTAGCAATATTGTTCCACCTATAAATGTTGATGATGAAGAAGATGAAATAACTGATGAAATGTTTGAATTAAGGAAAAGGGTGAAAGGGAATAATATAGAGGAGTCTAGGATTTCATTACACCCAACTCCCTCACTAACTATAACACCTAGGAATCTCATACACTCGTATCTTCGGATACCGAGAAACTCTAGGAATTGACGGTTACGTCAATCCTACACATCATCAGGTTCATACTAACCAAAGTTAGAAAACCAATCGTCTTATATCATTGAGCAAGGCAAAAACACAATCGATTTCAAAAGAATACAAGAGTTTTCTATTCATGAAATCAGTATGATAAGGTTACTCATTCACATCACAGTAAAAGGTATCATGCCACGGACATCGAAGTGAATAAAACTGCTTGATCAACTTCATGATGACATATGGAAACGCTACCCTCGTATGGTGAAAGAGAAAGTAACGAGCAAGTTAAGAATAAGTTCTGCGCCAAGTCGAGATCAAGTTCCTATGTATCTTGGCTGAAGTGTTGATTCAGGAAAGGAAAACGACTAAATAAGATACGAAAGATGTAATCTCTAAAGCTATCTTGCATGAACGTGCTCAAGCAGGCACAGATACAACACCGATTCAAAATGCAATAGGACAATGCTATTCCTTCTATAGTTGATGCATCTGTAACGCCATTATATGTCGGGTATAATCACTATGTACATCCGGCACAAGTTCAATCATCCTCTGTTCAGAAAACAACATCAAATGTACCTGCTATGAATGGCTTGGTTCATTTGTTTACAACAACAAGACAATAGCAATCTGGTTGGCTCTCTAGATAAAGTTATAGAAGACTCAGGAACCACAAACAGCTTTATATTTTCTGCCGTTCGCACAAGAGATCAGGACCGATCCTCAACCTGAGGGGGAGAATAGTGCAAAGGCAGAAGACAACGAAGTATGAAGCATATGATCTGAGAGTCCATCTTCTTGACAAGTTAATGTAAGGGAACCAGATCCTTTCTACTTTCAGGTAATGCAAGAACAAGATGAAGAATTTGATTTCTGGACTGATTCCTTAGGCTTCTGATGATGATGAGATTTGCAAAAAGCAAGTAACACAATACATCATGAAGAGATATCTTTGATAATTGAATAAAGTTCAGTTGAAGAAGATTGCGGATGAGATGCTAAGACAAAGATGTTACTTCAGGAGGATGAACATCATATCACATTGCACAGCATGAAGAATTCTTGCAAAGTGACATGTTTTGGGAAAGCAGAAAGGAAATTCATGTTCTCTCCTCATCCACGAAAGATCACACCCTTAGTTTTTTCAAAGCTGTCAAAGAGATACTGAGCTCCCAGCACTATCTCTGATCAATCAAGTACCCTTTGTACTTGAAGAAAGGAAATTCAGGTTCCTGAGAAGATCGTTTTGTTACACTTATTCATAAATTCTAGCATTTCTTCAAGAAGATGATATGAAGGAACGGACTTCAGATGGGTTAATTAAGTGTATAAAGAAGTATAATCCTTTATCAAGATATGGGTTGATAAACTGAGAATGAATCCACAGCGAAGATCATCTACATAAGGAGACAAAGAACCTGGAAGACCGAAGGAAGAGAATCTATTCAAACTCCTAAGACAGTTCAATTCATCAAGACAAACTGGGAATTTGGTCATGAAACATAAGTTTATCATAGAGATTGTGGCAAAAAGAGCTAATGATTGCATAGTTTCAATAACCAAGCCAGATTACAAGAACCTCATAAGAATGACATTGAAGACATGTATCTGCTGATTGTGAATAACAAGGTACTTGTTTATGCTAATACGTGATTGCTATGGTCTCTACGTGTTCACAGGAGTCAGTGATATGGGAAAGAGTGCATGATTTTCAACCTTTGGAAACGAAAGCTACAACAGAAGATTAAACACACTGCACCAACAATTACATTCCAGAGAAAAGTAAAAGATAGGAGGAAAAAAAAAAAAAAATTGAAAATATGAGTGTTTTTCTATTTGTCTATGAGCCGAACATTGGAATCATTTACACTAATAGCAAGAAAGAGAAAAGATGGATGAGCCATCGAGATACATAAGTTTTTGTGATTCAACACTGAGAAGGAACGCTTTGAAGGGACAAAAAGAGTTATTATAAATGAAGTCAAGTATGTCTAAGAAGCAAAAAGAACTCACAAATGATGAAGTTGAGATTCTTAGTTGTTTGAAGAAGAATTGAAGTTCGATTGAATTATCGAGTATCAAATGAGAATATGGAAGATGTACGAACAGAAGACACTTGGAACCAGGAGGAGGGTAACGCCTAGAATAATCGACCCTTAGTGATATTGTAGGTATAAGGAAAAATTGTCATATGTGTTTTTATATATTTGTATTAACTTGTTATTTTGTTTAGTTTAATATAGCTTGTAATAAGGTTTATTATGCTTTAAGTAAGAAATAGCATAATAACCAAAGTCTAGGGACTAGTATTGTCAAGTTAGGAAAATAAAGAAGGGAAGCCTCCCTCCCATTGCCTATAAATATCCCTCTAATCTTCATTAGAGGGTGATGCCCTTGTAACTAACTCTCATTTTCCTTCCATAATAAGATTTGAATTTTCCCTTTACTTGCCCTTATTCTCTCTAATCTTACATGTTGATATGATTGATTCAATATTCATGTGACCTATCATAAACCCTAATTTATAAACCTTAATCCATCATACTTAGATTACATTAATTGAAAATTAAATAACTAGAACTAAACAAGGATTAGAAAATACCTTAACCAAGAACCTTAAAATTCTCTTCTTTTTCTTCTCTTGTAAAAATTGGCCAACAGCAAAAGGGATTTAGGTTTTATTTTGTATTATAGGGCTCAAAGGTAATCCTCGATAAAGCCTAGTTCTGTTTGATTTCTAAGTACAACTGATTTTATGTTTCTTTTCTGTTTCTTTTTTCTTATAAAATTGTATATTACTATCATCATAAAAAAATTATTAGATTAATTAATTACCTTCATACCTTAAGTTTTATAAAAACCTAAGCTAATTTGGTAAACCATTTTGCTTATAAACTACTTTCTAAAAATAACTTTTCATTTCCAAATTCACTTTCCAAAAATAGAAAGTCTTCCAAAAACTCTCATATTTTAACAAACTCATTTCTTTCACAAATGACACACTTCCCATTTTAATCCATCACCTAGACATCCACATATTAACCAAAACAATTCTCTCAAAATACCAACAATTCCATTATCACAATAAGTGCTTAAAAAGAAATTTCTCCATCAAATAACCAATTCTCTTAACTTAACCTCTAAAAAACCTAAACTTATCTTAAATTTACAACAACAAAAAATAAAAAACGTATACCTATAATACTTACATAATTAACGCGAAACGGCTTTAATCACCGAAATCATTTCCTTGTCACCAAAGGTGAACGAAATGAATTCCACAAAATCCAACATAAATCCAATCCCAATGAGATGATCACGCTTAAAGGATTGATTATCCAATCTCACATATCCCACACAAACACATATAAACACGTATAAACAATAACCATACATATGCAACAGGAATATACATTTAGGTTCAACACTACTGTTTGACCCAAACCTTCTCAAGTCATGGTTGTCAACACATAAGCAGTAGAAACACGTAGGAATCACATACTGGTTAAAGACCAACCAAATATTCTACCTGTTCTCTATAACCAGGCTCTGATACCAATCATTCACACCCCCAAAAGGGGGCCTGGATGAAATACATGTCCGAGGGCGTGAGCTCAATAATATACATGCCATACAAGGTAAAAAGGAACTGACCTCTAAGGGTACGTTTAGAAATCCAACATCGTTGCATTAAATAAAAATGGTTAAAGTTTTACATAGGTTCAAAGATAAAATGTGGAAGCGAATATAAGTTTTAGAAATTGACAATGATGTTAAAGCAGATAATAATAATTCTTGGAAATCAGGCCAAATCAAGGCTACACCATATAGCAATCAAAGACATCTACAGCTAAGCACCTGAGAAAAACATGCTAAAACGTCAACATAAAGTTGGTGAATTCATAGGTTTGAATTTGAAATAAGAGTGGACCACAAATTTTGCAAAACGTATGTGACTATTATAACAGATACAATATCACATAAAAAGGTATTTACGTTGCACTAAGCTCATGACACCGAGGCAAAATGAAATAGAAGCATGTCAAATGCCAAATAAACTTGCCTTGACGGGTGCCATAACGGCGCAACACCGTATCACTCGACATGGTATACGTCTATTTATTCGAGTGCCCCGTGGGTGGTAAGAGCTACTTACCCGGATGGGGATGATTAGTCCTAATAGATCTATTTACAACACTCGCGCTCACTTAACCAATCCCATTGGTCATAAGTAACTAACGGTTCATGATAACTCGGGCATACAAGTTTCAACACTACTTAGGCAACACGTAAACAGGATTGGGAAATCGTAAAGCATTTGTGTCCAATGTTTAAAAGCAAGCAATGTTTCTCACCCCAAATAGTAAAGCTAAATAGTAAAAACATGGGGCTATGAACTCACCTTATCAAGGTGAACGAACGAAAATCACGTAAATAAAAGATGATATTCAATCCTAGCCGCGACCTAAATAAATGACGCGTCTTAGGAAAAATAGGATGTACGAAACCAAGAACGAAATGCTTATCAACGAAAAGGAATCAATATGTGTTTTTGATTCAGTTTATTTAACATAACGTGATCAAATGAAATTATAAAGTTTACTATTGTCTAGATAGAAAAGCCCATTTGCTTGAGGACAAGCAAATCCCAAGTGTAGGGGTATTTGATGAGGTGTCATTTTATACACTTTTTCAGGGCCGTTTAACCCCCTAAATCGTGTGTTTATGCCCAAAATAGGTACTTAATCGTTCCTTTTCAGGTATTTTGCATTTGGAAGGCATTTGGAAGAAATACACGTGACTTGGGCTCATTTGGAGAAGAAACGGACAAGACTACGGACCTACACCAACATTGCTCAAGAATTTCTCCTCAGAAGCTGGAGACGGCGTCACAGATTACACGTGACGCCGTCACAACGATATCCAAGACGACGTCACAAGATCTCAAGACGGCGTCAGATTGTACGACCCAGCCCATTATCTAGAATATTCTTGTCACGACGGCGTCACGATTAAAACGCGACGCCGTCGCAGCGATTTTCCTATATATACAAACCCGAAATTAGGGTTTTAAGTGTGTAACTTTAGAATAAAAAGAGGGTACGAACCCTAGTTCGTTTAGCAGCTGTTAGGGACGATTTTAGGGCCTCAAAACCCTATTGTACTTCCTTCAATTCATGTTCTAATCAAGTAAGACTTATTTAATCATTCAATATGTCTTGTTGTGTGATTCTTATCTGTTCTTGCTTTATCTATAACATGCTTGGCTAAACCTTCTATTGTGTTTATTTATGATTGTATGAAACCTAGGATGTAGATCTTAGTGGTGTTGCTTCTTGTAATGAATATGCATGTTAGGTCTTAGAAAACCAGCTTTTGTCTGTATCGCTGTTGATATGTCTAGGAAAACATGATTGTGTAGAAAGGATACCATCGGGTAACAGTCTTCATACTACCTTGCCCCTTATATGGTTGATCCACTCTTAATATATTTCAAATGCATTTAATATACTCTTAGGGGCCTTGTAATAGTCTTCATACTACCTTACTTGTGCGTTGCCTTAACGGAATATTACATAGACGGCGGGTTCGTGTAATTCGTTCATGACTTAGGAAATTCTTACACAGGTCATCACAAGAGTGACAAAGCAACATAGTTAGGAGAAGCAAACTAAGGAGTAATGCATGATTAAGTAAATGCATTCGTTTACTATATAAGTTATCACCAAAATAGTTTAGATTTATTTTATTATTATTATTAGTTTAATTAATTAAAACCAAAACCAACATCTCAAACCATGATATTTACATGCTTCTATAAAAATATAAAAACACAAAAAGAATCTTCTCTCACCCCCTTAGACCTATGTTAGATTCTGCTTGAGCCTTCCCAATCTATTCCCCTAGAGAACGATAACAACCCCCGAGTCTTACCTTACTACACTACAACGGTTAGGTGCTCTGCCTAGGGAGTTGTAAAACTTCTTGTGAGTCTACAACACATGCATCAAGTTTTTGGTGTCACTGCGTGAGGAATAATTAGGTTTCGATCATTGTTTAACTTAGGTCTACTCGCTTGAATCCTTTCAAGTGAGAATTTTATTTTCAGTAAATTAGCTTTCTTGTAGTCTATCTTTTTTTTTGTTCCCTCTGTTTTGTAAATCTTTTCGTTGACCTCCATGGGAGACAAAAATCATATCCGTACTCTTGGAGACTACTCCAAACCTAGCCACGAGGGCTATCAAAACACCATTGAGCTCCCCGTAGGGTACAATGTGGTGCCTCTACGAACCGACACCATCCGGTTGGTGCAAAACGGATGCTCTTTCCACGGACTTTGGTCTGAGGATCCAAATCAACATCTCAAAGATTTCTTAAAACTTGTGGACTCACTGGACCTTGATATTGCAAGCAAGGAAAGGACGCGCCTGCGTTTATTTTAATTTTCCTTTCACGATCAAGCTAGCAACTGGCTTGAACGTCTTCTAGCATGATCCATCTCCACATGGGAGGATCTTACTACCCGTTTCCTTGCTCAATTCTTTCCACCAGGAAGGACTGCAAAACTCCGTAATGACATCCTGATGTTCCAACAACATCAAGGAGAGTCTCTCTCTGAAGCATGGACTCATTTCAAGGACTTACTCCAAAAAGTCCCTCAACACGGCATTGATCGTTGGCTCGAAATCCAAATTTCGTATGATCATGTACCTTTTCATCTTAAGTGTGAGATTGATCGCACCACTGGCAGTAAACTCCGTGACAAGAACGCCGATGAATCTTAGGAAATCATTGAGAACCTCGCTCTCTATGACTATGAGGGCTGGAATGAGTCAAAAGACTTTGTCAAACTGGTCAAGGCTATACACCTCAAAACATCTAACCGAAGACTTCTTAAGCTTGAAGACCAGATTAATTTCTTGCCAAAAGGACCACAACCGACACCAAGAGCAAGCTCAACACACGTCCATTAAGAATATGCTAAAGGAGTTTCCTTAGACCCCTACCCACGATACCTCGATGAGCCACCAAGGCTGAATTCTTCCACTTCTCATGAACGTGTCCGTCCAAACCCTCAGCCCCAAGTACTAGGAACCAATTTTGAGGCTCGAGTACGAGACTACATGGCAGCACACACCAAAAGTATGGAAAGGTTTGAAAATGCCATATTCAACCAGCAAGAGGAGATCAATGATAGAATGACATAGATGTTTAGACTTCTTAAGGAACTCACATCCAGCATAACTCCAAAAAATGTATTAATTAAAGAAGAGGCTAGGCCCCATTACCAAACACATTAATTCTATCTCTCTTATCAGATGGGAGGAAGAAAAGAGTGCCGAAGACAATGGGATGTCCAGTAATAGCATTGTAAAGCCTGACGGATCAGATGCGGTGGTACCACTAAAGGAAGTCAAAAAAGAGAATAAAGCTGAAAAAGGGACTAAAGATGAACCAGTTGAAAGTGCTGAGAAGAAGCTCACACAAATTAAAGAAGAAGAATTAGTGGAGGCACCCAGCTATCAGTCCGTAGGATATTACCATAAGCATAAAATCAACAAAAATCTAGTTGAGGGGGTTATTAAGAATCAAAGGTTTAATGACTCCCTGTCAGCAACCCGAATAGGTAAGATGAAACTTAAGACGTATAATTTATCACCTAAGGGACTTATACATGACGCGATCCTCAGAAAAAATAACAAAAAAGGAAGACATAGAGGTAAATTTTGAAATACCATGTAACGTAGGAGGTTTAAAACACATGAATGCCCTAGTCGACCAAGGATCCGACATGAACGTCATGCGTCTTTCCATCTATAAGAGTCTAACCGACGAAAGACCTACTGAGACGGACATTAAACTTTCCCTAGCTAGCCATTCATATATCTATCCATTAGGAATAGTCGAGGATGTATTATTTGATGTTACTGGTTATGTGTACCTCGTGGACTTCATGATTTTAGATATAAAGGAGGACAAAAAAAGACCCTTCATATTAGGAACACCATTCTTGACTACAGCCAAGGCCGTGATTAAGTTTGATAACGGGATAATAACTTTAAGATCTAGAAAAAGTAAGATAAGTTTCCACATGACACCTGAAACCCTTTGTAGGATCGAGAAGAGAACCAAGAATGACATAGAGCCAATAGCCCCCACTATGACCGTCAATAGGTTAGTTTTAGAATGGGAGGAAAGGATCAAACTTCACCAAGAAAAGGAAATGAAGTTTGACCAATAGAGGAGCAAGGTCTTTAACAATGAACGCCCCGCGCCCGTGAAAGAGGAGTGTGGAGTGAAGGATGAAGGAAGAGTCACGTAAGGACGTGTGACTCCGAGTCTAGCTACAAGACTCGTTAAATAAAGAAAAATACTTTTTGGGAGGCAACCCAATATTTAATTCCCTGCATTTAGGAGTGTCTTGTGTTTTAACTATCTATTGTTTATTCTTATATGTTTGAATCATTTGTGATCATGCTTTGCTTTGTTTTTAACTTTGTCTTAATTGCAATTGAGGTATTTTGCATCAAATAAGTGTAGGGGAAAATATCCGGTTTAAAAGAACCATTTCAAACATATAAACTAAACTGTTTAGATTAATCTGCGTCAGTTTCGAGTCATATGATTGTAATAATTAATCTCAGGTTTTATGTAGTATTTTACACAAGGAATAACTAATAGAATTGCGTGCAGGAAATTTTTCAAGAAAAACGAATGTAAAATTTTCACAGTGGCTGGAGACGGCATCAGGAATTTTCCTGACGGCGTCGCACCTCTGGTTTTGTGAAAATTCGAATTTTTTCTATTATTTTTGAAAAATGATTTGTACAATATCCAAAATTTGTAATTTCCTTATAAAACTGCAGAAACCTTGATTATATCATTACATTCATCCTATCTTTACTGCTTTAATAGAGTCAACCCTAAAAGTTTCATTGTATATATCATTATCCAACCAATTTTACGCCAGGTGTAGTTGTCTTTGTCTTTGATTTACAGGTTATATTTGATGAGAATAAACCTGAAAGTTCTTAGGAAGTTTTAGGAGGATGATTCTTGGAGGACGATTTAACCAGGTATTAGATGTTTCTTCACTATTATAGAGCAAACCAAGGGAGTACTAGTTTCTTTTATTTGTTTTCTTTTCCATTTATTTGTTTTACGGATACTTTTAAGAACATTGGAGACAATGTTCAACTTAAGTGTAGGGGGGAATAAGCCTTAGAAACTATTCCTTCAATTTCCATTTGCTTTGTCCTTAAAATGATGAGTAATATACCGAAACATAGCATAGACGGTAATTTTAACCAAAATTTAAAAGAAAATTATGACACATACCAATGAAAATTGAGTATTATTAGCGTCTCATGGATAGGAATTTGTATGACTAGCACAAAAACCGTCAAAATTCCACCCTAAAAATGCGAGGTTCGCCTTTAGATCTATAGGAATTCGTGTATCCATCTTTGATACCCAAGATAATTTTACCTTTAGCTTTCTCGAGTTAAGGATTGAGCAATCATGTGTATCTATTCCATCGTTATGGATGTGTATATGTGGTTTTGTCGCCTTTTCTGGAGCATTGGTATGGGTTTAAAATTATACGAGTGTACCGGTAGTATATTAAATTCTAGAACTTGTTTTTGTGATGCATCCCGAGACCGCATAGTGAGAATTAGGATTTGCTAAATGATAAGAGGCACTAGGATACCCGTGTTTTAACCTGTATTTGTTATGATGGTCACCTCGATCATATAACTATCCTACACCCTTGCCATGCACTCATTTTTAGTACAGGATCCCCCTAATACACCCTTCCGAGCCTATCTTTTTCACGGTTTTTGTAATTTTCTGGTTAATCCGGACTGTTAATGAAGAACATTGTTTATCCTTAACCAATCGTTACACCTAAATCGCTTTAGCCTACCTTGTATGTATTAACTTTTGGTACATTATTATTTAACCCAAGTTAATTATTTGAGTATACGGTTGCTAAGTCCTTATCCTTGTAAATACAGTTTTGGGACGATTGAGATTCATGGTAGTATTTATCTTATGAAGAATTGGGGAAGAAGTAATTTATTACCCCAATAGAGCTCAATAAGCTCCATGTGTTGTTGATCCACCTCAATTCGGGTCATTAGTTAGATTTTATTTATGAGTTCTAAAACTCAAGTGTAGGTTGTGTTTATAAACCCAAGTGATGTATTATGTTATTAAAAAAAGAGAAAAGAAAAAGAAAAGAGATTAATGTAGAGTTTTGTAGAGTATTGTATATCTTTGTCCGAGTATTTGGCTTAGCAACCCAATCAACGTGTATTCTTGTAAATAATTGACTAACCACTTCACCCCAAATTCACCAAAAAGTCACCCCAAATATTTCCTATTAATTTCCATTTCCATTAATGTTATCTAACGCCTACACCCCACAACCCTTAAAAGCCTCTTTGATAGTAATGATTAGTACTTACGCCTAGCGGTGGAGGTTTGATCTTTTTCCAAGCCTATGGTAATTTATATGCTACGACAGGTAATGAGTGTTAAATTTTCTATTTTCCATATTGTTATAATTCATTATACACCCAAGAGAAAGAGAGAATCCAAACACTTATGTAAGGTGCTAGTATATAACTTCTGTGCTTTTAATTACGAGGTCTAGAAGGTTGTATTGTAAACTGCTTTTAAAGAGTAGGTTAAATGCCCCCAATATTGCTATTGTCTACCTAGACAATATTGCTATTGTCTAGGTAGACAATTATGCACACAGTGTGTGGAGACGCCGTCGCAATTCTCTAGCGACGGCGTCACAACATTCAAGCGACGACGTCAGGATCCTCACGACGGTCTCTAGACGTAACCGCCTCATTGGAAACCCTAGAAGATTCGATGAAGCGACGGTGTCAGGAATCTTGCGACGCCATCGCGACTTCTTATTCTATATATACCTGTAGTTTTTAGGGTTTTTAAGTGTGAAACTTTTGGGAACCGAACCCTAATATTAGAATATGTTTTTAGCTACATCTTAGGCCGTTTTTAGGGTTTCACAACTGATATGTGTTTAATCACATATCACTTTACCTTAATAAAATGAGCTTAAAAGACCAAAAATACATGTAAAATACATTATATGTGTGTGTTTTGTCAAATGCATTGTGCAGGTAACACATATGTCAAAAATGGACAAAAACGAAGCAAAATGGACAAAACCGAGCACGAGATTGGAAGAGTACGAGAAATCAAAGCCGAAGGCATATTTATATTTAATGGACTAACCCATACCCATTTTATTGGGCCGGGTCAGCCCATTAAAGATTTATACTTATAAAATGTAACACCCCCATTTTTACAATATAGCAGCGGAAGCTAATCTGGGGTATTACTTCATGGAAACAACAATCATAATCATAGAAAACGACCCAAAAGAGACGTTTGTTCAAAAGATACGTTATCATTCATTTCAAATAAGAGTTTTACAAAGGCAGGCCCCAAAATTTAGTTACATACAGTGTGAATGATAACAAGTTTTAGCCATCTTCATGTCCATGCCACTCTGTGCCGTATATTGCTCAATAACCTGAGATAAACATGCTAAAAAGTCAACACAAAGGTTGAGTGAAATTCATAGGTTTGATAAACAGTTTGAATACAAGTTATAGTGTAATAATTGTACAAACACAATTATTATGAAAATGTTATTGTTATGATCTTGGGTCACGTTATTATATACCCGTTATTTGTAATAATTGCAACGAATAGGTTCCCCTCCTCAATATAAATAGAGGAGGATTCACACAGAGATGGGACGTGTAGGAATAGTGTAGCTTAGAATAAGCTTATAGTAGCTTATTGTTTTACTGCTTATTTCTGCTTATTTTTAATGTAATTCCCTTTTCAAATCTCTGTAATCATTTTTTCTTTAACAATATATTCAAGTTTCCTTTATGTTGTGTTTTAAGTTTCTAGTTTTTACTTTTACTTTTCAGTTTTATAATATTGTACTGGCAGTACTAACTATTTATAACTAACAGTACTAACTACTCAGTCTGTTTTCTTGAATCTTTAGCATTCTTCACCAGCAGCACTAAGTAGAACTGGCAGTAGTAACTTGTATAAGTAGCAGCACTACATTGTAGAAACTTTTGAAACCCAACAATAAGCCAGAAAAGGATGGGCTTATTGGACCTTACTAGCTTGTGCAAACAAGCTAGAGCTTGTAGAAAAGCTCTCTAAGAGCAATTTGTGATCCTTGTTTGAGCTAGGATCAAGGTACTTCTCCTTTTACTTTAATTTGGCATATTTTCTGTTTGAGCTTATTGCACTGCTTATCTGCTTATTTCTGCTTTTTAACTGCTTATCTATGCTTATCTTGTCATTTATTTGCTTGTTACATCCAGTTTGTAATTTAGTTTAAGTCTAATTTTAGTTTTCATATAAACTGCCTATTTCTTAGTTGAATCTGCTATCTCTTGTAGCTTATTAGTTAAGTTCTTATTTTCCTTAGAATCTGTTTAATTGTCTTTTATAAGCTTAGTTCTCAATCTGTTTTGGCAAATTATAGCTTTCTAAAATATGTTTTAGCTTAAATGAAGCTTTTAGAGATTTAAAGGGGTGTTTGGCACAAGCATCACTAACCTATGTTAGTGCTGCCTAAGTCACTTTTGGTTCTTAAATCAATTTTGGCAAGCTTAAATTTAGTCTTAAAGACAGTTTTTATAAGTTGTTATAGTTTAGATCTCAAGTTTTAGGTTTAATCTATACTTAGTTGGAATCTGTGGTGATAAATTTGCTTATTGGCTTAGATCTTGATTAGTGGCATTTTGGTGTTGAATTCATGTTTATTTTTGGTCATGTATGCAGTAGAATGAGTTTGGTTTAAGAGTGCATTTGTCCTTTGAGTTTTAAGTCAAATTCTGTCTAAATATCAAGTCTTATTTCCAAAGTTTTAAAGTCCAATTTTCAATAGCATCTTTAGGTTAGAATAAGCTTGTTTAAGGTTCTGAAATTGATGATATAAGCTCATTAGGTATCAAGCTTGATCTGTTTTTACTTTTTGAGTTTTCACAACAACTTATTCTAGCTTAAAATTAGGGCTGCAAATAGTTTTTTTTAACTTAAAAAAAAGCCAAAAAATATTAGTGTAATCTGTCACTTTTTCAAGTCCTTTTTCTAGCTTAATTACTAGACCAATTTTCTTAATCCTTGTTTTCATGTGTTCTTAGGATGACTAAGTTGATCTGTTTTTAGTTTTTACCTTATCAAAAGTGCTTATTTGGTCTTAATCTTAGCTCAAAGTTGGTCATTTTTCTTTAAAAACTGCTTGTTAAGTCTGTTTTCATTTTAGCTTTTGATTGATTTTTAGCTTAATTTGTTGGTCAATTCCTTGTCATTAGTGCTTATTAGTTATAGCTTAGGTTTTGTTTTCAGCTTATTAGCTTACATTTGCTTATTGAGTCTAAAAAAAATCAAAACAGTTTTGCTTTAAAGTTCATAGTTAAGTCTTTGCAATCTGTCATCTTTAAGCCAGCTTTTTCTAGCTTATTTGTGAGTTTCACCAAAAAAATTCATTTATTAAAAGTGCTTATTTTCACTAGTTCTTTCAAAGTTTTAAAAAGAAAATAAAAAAAATATTTTAGCAAAAAGGTAAGGTCCAGGACTCGAACCTGCGACCTCATCCTTATAGCACACACTCCTTACCGTTTGCCCTTGGGACTTTTTCATTATATGTTTGTTTCCTTTTATTAATAACCAAGTTTCCAGTTTTGCTTATACGAGCTTATTTGCTTATTTTCAGCTTATTTCTTCAGCCAAATTTCCAGTTTGCATTTTTCTTAGATTCTACATAGTTTAAAGTAATTTTCTTAATTTTTCTAGAATTTTAATAATTAGTTTGCTATTTTTATTAATTAATTTAGATTAAAACTGTTTTTAATTCATAAAAAATAAAATAAAAGAAAAAAAATATAATTTTAAAAAAAAATTATTTTAATTCATTTAGGTTTTATAAATTTGCATTTTAAGTTTTTAGAGTTTATTTTGCTATATTTTTGCTTTCCCGTTAGTCGTTTAATTTTCCTTTAAACCCTCTTGTAACAGCCTCAACTACATGTTTTAATCAAGTGAAGTTCTTTATCTCTTATCATTCAATATGTCTATGTATTGCGTGATTAGTTATTGTTCTTCACTTTCTTATAATATGTTAGGCTAGATCCCTTTTGTATTTACTTATGATTGCATGAAACTTAGTATGTAGATCTTTATTATGTTGATTCTTGTGATGGATGTGCACGTTAGGCTTTAGAAAACTAGCCATAAGATATTAAATTGGCATAGACGTCTAGGGAAACGCGAGTGTGTAGAAAGGATACCATCGGTAACAGTCTTCATACTACCTTACACCTAATATGGTCGATCCCTCTTAAGTGTTTTAATTGCATGTAATGTACTCTTAGGGGTATTGTAATAGTCTTCATACTACCTTACTTGTGCGTTGCCTTAACAGAATATTACATAGACGGCTGGGGTTTATGTAATTCCTTCATGACTTAGGAAATACTTACACAGATCATCACAAGAGTGACAAAGCAACATAGTTAGGAGTAATGCATGATTAAGTAAATACATTCATTTACCATATAAGTTATCAACAAAATAGTTTAGATTTATTTTATTATTAATTAGTTTTATTAATTAAAACCAAAACCAACCTCTCAAACCATGATATTTACCTGCTTTTATAAAAATATAAAAACATAAAAAGAATCTTCTCTCAACCCCTTAGACCTTTGTTAGATTCTACTCGAGCCTTCCTGACCTATTCCCCTAGAGAACGTTAACAACCCCCGAGTCTTACCTTAATACACTACAACGGTTAGGTGCTCTGCCTAGGGAGTTGTAAAACTTCTTATGAGTCTACAACACCCGCATCAACGTCGAAGTCCTTAATCACAATTTATTCTCCGTTGGCCAATTCTGTGATGCGGATATAGATGCCGCTTTCAGAAAAACTACATGCTTTAAAAGAGATCTTTAGGGAAATGACCTACTTACGGGTACTCCTGGATCTGATCTCTACACAATAGCTCTTAAAGATTCATCTTCACCAACTTCAATATGTTTCCTAGCAAAGGCTTCACCAACTCAAGCATGGTTATGGCATCATAGACTTTCTCATCTTAAATTCGATACCATCAATTTGCTTTCAAAGAATGATATTGTGAAAGGCTTACCAAAGTTAAAGTTTGTAAAGGATTAACTGTGTTCATATTATGAAATGGGTAAAGCAAAAAGAAGTTCTTTCAAGTCATTAACCGTTACAAGATCGAAGAAACGGTTAGATTTGCTTCACATGGACTTATGCGGTCCCATGCGGATTGAAACCATCAATGGAAAGAAATACATTATGGTGATTATCGATGACTATTCAAGATACACATGAACTCCTTTTCTGAGATCCAAGGATGAAACTCTAGAAGTACATAAAGACTTTCTAAAGATGATTCAACGTAAACTTTAAGCTCAAGTCATAACAGTTTGAACTGACAAAGGCAAAGAGTTCTTAAACAAGACACTTCATGCATACTTTAAAGAAGAATGAATTGAACACCAAACATCCACTCCTCGGACACCCGAACAGAATGACATTGTCGAGAGACGGAACCGTACTCTGGTTGAGGTTGATCGAACGATGCTTTCGGCTTCTAAACTTCCTTTATTCTTTTGGGCTGAAGTAATTGCAACCGCTTGTTACACCTAGAATAGATCTCTCATCATCCCTAGATATGAAAAGACACCTTACCACATCATTAATGAAAAGAAACCTACTCTTAAACACCTTTACATTTTTGGCTGCATTTGTTACTTAGTTAGAGATGGTGAAAATCTTGACAAGATGAGGGAGAAAGGGGATCTGTGCATTTTTGTGGGATATTCAACAACTTCAAAGGGATATAGAGTCTACAACAAGAGAACCAGATTGATAGTTGAATCCATTCATCTTAACTTTGATGAAATCAAGGGAATGACGTATGCTGCTAATAACACTTTAGGCCTCGCACCCCAACTACAAAAGACTTCTGATCATAATCGTTCAGAACTCGAAAATCACGACCACATCAATGAACCTTCAAGTTCAAAGCTGGTTGCAAATGTTTCTCCTCCAGCAGACATGGATGATTCGTCACAATAAGAGTTAGATTTTCTATTTAGTCCTTTGGTCGAAGAATACTTCACTGCAGGCAATCAGAGTGTGTCAAAGTCTTCCGCTCTCTCTGATAATTCTACACAACAAGACACACAACCTACATCGAATGTTCAACCTACAATAGAACCAATCACTCGAACAACAACTGTTCATGCTAAGGAAAACAACACTAATCAAGCAATTGATGCACAATTTGTATCGCATGAATTTTTCAATCCTTTATGTACACCGGTATAAGAAGTTGCTGAGTCTTCATCACGCAATGTTGATAATTCAAATATATATACATTCTACCAACGTCAGCAATACGACTACCGATGGACCAAAAATCATCCGTTAGAACAAGTTTGTGGAAATCCATCCAGCCAGTGCAGCTAAGACGACAACTTGCAACAGATCCTAAAATGTGCATGTTCGCGCTCACCATAAGTACTGCTGAACCGACAAACATTAAGGAAGCAATGGCTGATCAATTTGACAAACTCAAAGTATGTGAACTAGTTGACAAACCCTTTGGAAATATAGTCATCAAACTAAAGTGGTTATAGAAAAACAAAAAAGATGAAGACAATACTGTAATTCGTAATAAAGCATGACTTGTAGCTAAGGGATATGCTCAGGAAGAGGGTATTGATTTCGAAGAATTTTTTGCACTAGTCGCTCACTTGGAAGCTGTTTGGATCTTTGTTGCCCACGCTGCACACAAATCCTTTCCAATCTATCAGATGGATGTTAAAACAGATTTTCTTAATGTTCCACTGAAGGAAGAGGTTTATGTTGCTCAGCCAGATGGGTTTGTTGATCCTGATCATCCAGAAAAAGTCTACCGTCTAAGGAAAGCTCTATACGGATTAAAGATGCTCCGAGAGCCTAGTATGATGAACTCTCAAATTTCCTGATGTCCAAAGGTTTCACTAAAGGTACTATTAACCCAACTCTATTTACGATAAGATACGGGGAGGACATTCTACTTGTGGAAATTTACGTCGATGACATTATTTTCGGGTCTACAAACCTAAAATTTTCTAAAAGATTTGAGAAATTAATGCATAGTAGATTTGAGATGTCCTTAAGGGGAGAAATGAAATTGTTTTTAGGACTTCAGATCCACCAATCCCCAAGAGGTATCTTTATCAACCAGGCCAAGTACGCTTTAAAAATACTTAAAAAACATGGTATGGATAAATGTGATAGCATTGATACACCAATGGCTACTAAACCTAAACTGGACGCAGACTTGAGTGGAAAACCCGTTGACCAAACACGATATTATAGTATGATCAGGTCACTCATGTATCTGACTTACAGTAGACCAGACATAGTGCAAGAAGTATGTTATTGTGTACGTTATCAAGCAAGACCAACAAAAAACACCTCAAAGAGGTTTAAAGGATCTTTCGATATTTAAAGGGAACCATCAACATGGGACTCTGATATCCGAAAGATTCTGGTTTTGAACTAACCGTATTTTTAGATGCTGATCATGCTGGATGCCTTGATACTCGCAAAAGAACTTCTAGAGGAATACAATTCCTAGGTGAAAAGTTAGTCAACTAGATGTCAAAGAAACATGACCGACACTGCAATGTCTACAGTAGAAGCAAAGTACATGGCGTTATCTGCGAGTTGTGCTCAAGTAATGTGGTTGAGGATACAACTTAAGGATTATGGCTTTGACTACAACAAAATACCGTTGTATTTTGACTCTCAGTCAGCCATAGCAATCTCATGCAACCCCGTTCAGCACTCCCGTACCAAGCACATCAATGTCCATTACCACTTCATAAAGGAACAGGTAGAACGTGGTATAATTGAACTGTATTTTGTCATAACTGAATACCAGTTATTTA